>VCRD01000933.1:103722-157814 GCA_006783055.1 Trinorchestia longiramus
GACTGGTTCTACAAGGATCGGTTCTAGTTGTGGGTCGTGCAGTGGTTTTTGTACAACTGAAGTGTGTAGGATTGTATGAACAACACTGAGTTGTGCCAGGACTCTGGTGACACGGATCAAATTGTGTCTCGGGTGTACTTTTACAGCTGCTATGATTTGGTTCCTCCAAACAACAAGAAATTGATCCTGGGTTTTCATCACATGCGCCTTTTTCATCAAAGGTTGGACTGCAACTAAAGTGTGAGGGCTGGAATTGACAACAATCTATGGTTCCTGGTCTTTTCTGACATGGATTTGTTGCAGGTGGTGAAACTATTTCACTGCAAATGGGATGTTTACTGTTAACAGAACAGCATTTTTTCGAATCATGTGGCTCTAAGCATGGATCAGTTT
The DNA here is from genome assembly GCA_006783055.1 of Trinorchestia longiramus. Taxonomy (NCBI): domain Eukaryota; kingdom Metazoa; phylum Arthropoda; class Malacostraca; order Amphipoda; family Talitridae; genus Trinorchestia; species Trinorchestia longiramus. The sequence continues at coordinate 104,116 of VCRD01000933.1, forward strand.
CGTCACAAGTCACTAGTTCACAACCTCCTTTACAAAGCTCAACCTCACATGATAAATACACGTCCATTTTATCTGGGAATTTGAAGGCATACAACGTTGAAAATGCAATGAGGTCTGCTCCAGTAGTACCTGTTATGTCAGTTTTAGAAAATGGACCCATCAATTTTGGTTTCAGAGCACATCCTAGGTCATTAGATAATTGTAATTTAGTTGTTGTTGGATCATCAATATTTTTGGAATCGTATGCGAAGCAGTTCTTTACTAGCATATCATATTCTCCACGGCCGTCTTTTGTGTATACGACTACCGTCATTTCATCTCCAATGTCCACAATACCCTTCACAGCATTTGAGAAAGGCCCTTTCCCTAGCTGGATATCCATCCAACATTCGACATCATTACCTCCGTATCTAACTTCTTCTGCTTGCAACATTCCTACAGAAAAGGGTTTAAATGATATCAATTTTTTTTTCCGACCACTGAAACTGCACGTTAATTTGCGAGCAGTGTCCCACACTTCTTGGACATGTTCATCATTTTGGATCATTATCATGTTTTGAAAAGTTGTTGACTTGGAATTATTTTCATCTATTTCATTACTTCCACATTTGTTCATTGGAATGACGAATGAATAGGAAGACTGTCCGCTGTTTGCTTCAACGAATCTGAGGAAAAATAAGTTTGCATTAGACCGGAAATCTTTCAAGTTATTTACCTATGAATCTTTCATTATGCATGGGTCACAAACTATGACGTACTACAAGTATTATAGACTTTTTTCAATCATGTATCAGAAATGGGCGCAAATGTTTTTATTACAGTTATGCTATCTCTTATACATATCTCAAAGTCTCCTGAATTATGATCACTGTATCTACTCACCTTATACAAAAAAAAGAAGACTCATCATCGAAAAAGACAGTGTCGGAAGGAAGAGTCGCTCTAGATCAGTCATGTACATAAATTTCGTAAAACAAGTCTGATGGGTACATCATAACAAGTCTCTAAATTTTCACTTATATTTGAAACATTTATCAGCAACACGTGAAAGCAACGGATATCCTTCAGAAAAGAGAAAGTGTAGCAAAATGAGTAGATATGAGGAATGAATTTTACCAGTTGGATATGATCACTTGTCTACTCATCTTCAAGTTATAAGCTCACTCAAGCTATATTAATCTATAAACAACTATTTTTTATGATAAGAAACGTATTGAGTATTTAATCCTTAACTCTACCTTAGAAAGTTTTATTGATTTTCTTAAGTTTAATCGTTTTTTATCCGTGGTGAATCTAAATCGTTGCACTTAAGTTACTAAACGACGACCATAGAGATAGTTTTCCTAGATCTTTCATACCATCACTTTCTGCCAATCGCTTTGTGTTTCATGTACAGGCAAGCAAAAATGATGGAAATCATTAAACAAAAACTGAGTAACAGAAGAAACCCGATTACGGTGATCGAAGTAAGGCACAATGGCTTCGACTGGTGTTTTCTCTTTTCTTGAGATGGTACAGGAAAATCTTGAGCAGAAACTACAAATACAGATCTCGTCAATTTAACCGGTATTTTTCCTTGCAGAGGACGTACACTTTTTGGTTCATCCAGCGAAGAAACTTCCCTTCTTGACCTAATCTTTGGGACAATTCTCTGTCCAAAAATTCTTGATCTTCTGCCATCTCCTCTTTGGAAATGAAAGTTATGAAACGCATGATACCGTGATTCACCCTCCCATTCCGATCCTGTGGGTTCGGGTTTGCTCTGAGGCTCGCCGAGTTGTTTACCTCGGTTTGGAGATTTTGTTGTTGTTGTTTTGGGTTTCAATGAAGGACGAGGGGGAAACGGTTTTGGAGTTGTTATCGGGCCGCCAAAGATTACGCCACCAGAACGTCTTTTAGTTGTTTTCGGTTTGAACGTTGTTGTTACAGGGACTGTGACAGGACTGGTCAGTTCTCTCGTTGTGGTCGTTGGCAGAGTTGTAATTGTTACCGGAAATAATATAGACCCAAATCGTCTGCCTTTGGTTACTGGTTCACAATCAGGGTCAAGAGATCCTGGGTAACATTTTTGAGTTGTTGTTGTTGGAAGTTCAGTCGTTGTTGTTTTAAAATCGGTTGTTTTTGTTGATGTTGGAAGTTCAGTCGTTGTTGTTTTAAGTTCGGTTGTTGTTGAAAGTTCAGTTGTTGTTGTTTTAAGTTCAATTGTTGTTGTTGTTAGAAGTTCAGTTGTTTTAGGTGTCGTCGTTTTACAGCTTGGATCTAGTGATCCATGATAACATCTCGGTAAGGTAGTTTTTGGAATATTGGGATTTGATAAACAGTTAGGGTCATTTATTCCTGGTATACATTGATTGGCCAATGGGAATAAAGATTTTCCTCGATTAGGGGAATCCTTTCTGCATACAGGGTCTGTAGAACCAGGATAGCATATTGGTTTTGGCGCTGGCAAAGTTATCTGCGGACACTTTGGATCTTTACTTCCGGGAATACAAAGAAATGGAAAAGGTGTAGTTGCCAGAGGGCATTCTGGATTGGTTGATCCTGGAGGGCAAAAAGGCTTTGCTTTTGTGGTGTAAATAGGTTCTCCAAAAAGAGTACTACCAGAGCGACGAGGTGCTTCAGTAGGTACTACCGAACACTTGTTGTCGCATTCGCCTTTGCATATTTCAACGTTACACGTCATGAATACATCCATTACGTCTGGAAATTTAAAAGCGTTGACAATGGCGTATGTAACTATTACCGAACCAGATCTGTCATCTTCCCTATCAGTGTAAAAAGGACTTATTAATTTGTGTTTTAATACACACCCTTCTTCATCAGTTAGTTGTAGACGAGGGGTAGCTGGATTTTCAAAGTCTGGACCAGCAAACGCATAACAGTCTTTAGCTGAGACATCGTATTGGCCGTCATTGTCCCTCACATATACAAGCAATGAAAGAGCGTCACCTATTTTAACGATTGAGTTTATATCTCTTATGTCAGGCCATTTGCCTTGTTGTAAGTCCATCCAACATTCAACAGGCTGATCGCCTTGAAACTTAACTTCCTGCGATTGTAACATTCCTACAGAGAATGGATTAAAATTAACCGTCTTGACGTAATTGTCTACCCAGTCGCAGGTTATTGTTCGAGCTACATCCCAAATTTCTTGGATATACTTGTCATTTTGAACGATGAGGGTATTTGACAGTTCAGTGCGACTTGCATCTTCAGGTACTTGTTCCATTACTGAACCGCATTCTGTACTGGATATCCACATGGTGAAGGACGTTTGACCCGAGTTCTCCTCCACGTACCTGATATCAGTCGTCAAAGTGTCAAACACTGACAGAGAAAGAAGAATAAGAGGATTTGCAGGGCTGAAGGAGATACTTTAAGAATTGCAGAAGCTCAAGGATAATTGTTAGGAGTGACAGAAATATTCTAGTCCCGTCTTGTAGTGTCATCTTATCAGTAAGGTCAGTAATTGAGGTCAAATTTCAGTAGTGAGCAAGGCTGGGATGCAATTATAGCGTATGCGAGACAAAGGAAAACGCAATCTTATGCTAGAAGCGACTTTATTTTCATGACCATAACAATTCTTACACTGGTGGTAACTTGACAAACATCTACGCATGACAGGTTAAGCGACACAATATCTCAGCCATCGCGGATTAGAAGCATATTCAGTGTGCAGTCGAACGATGCAAAAGCAGACGATACAGATTGATCAAGTAACTATGAGACTACTCCGCTCATAAGCAACTAAAATGGCAAGCCTCAGACGAGATGATGACGACCTTCACAATCTCTAACATTTTTGCGCACTTCATCCACGGTTCAGAGAAGAGAAGCATTAAGAGGAAACATTGGCAGGTTTATCAGGAGAGCTTACATGTTTAGAGGTTTATATATTTGTTTAAAAATTATTTAGAGGAAATGTTTAATTTATAGATAACTCCATTCCTGATTAAATTTATTTAGAGTGTATTTATTTAGGTCTCATGGTTACTTGCTCTGATTTAGTTTTGTAATAGCGTTTTTAAAGTCAAAGTAAGATTTATGTACCAACAATTTTCTCCCCATTCATTACTGACAAAACTCACAAGATTTATGCAAGTTAATTACTTTTCCCAAATTAATAGTAGAAAATTATTTGAGTACCGGATATCATAGCCCAGTTAGATCAAATGAACTGCAGCTAATTTTTATATTGCTGTTAGTTGGTCATATAAATGAACATAATCAGCAAGTTTGAAAGCTTCTAACAACAGTGCTGTATTTTTTTTATTTTTCTCTAGAAAGATTGTTAAAATTGTACTTTCCTACCCCAGTAGTCAAGGTAGTCAAATAACACAGCCACTATAAATTTCGAAACTGCAGCCTTCATGTGCTCTTATCTCAAACCATGTAGGAATTGTGATTAGAGTTAGCCAATCGTGTTTCGTGTTATATGAAAAGTCTGTTAAAGAGACAGGGGGCGTAGAACATGTTAATTCCAAAACTGTTAAGTAAATTAAAGAGGGAAGTAGAAAGTTAGAAGCACCCTGTGGAAGGAAGCACATGTACTGGGTGACTGAGATAACCAAAAGTGTTGGGTAAGAAATAAGTTAACTTTTTTGATGGATTGTATACCACTAAATAAGATTCCTATAGCCAGTTATATTGCTTATACAATAGCTATTTTTCCAGAACAATTCATTTTTATCGAGTTTTTCTCACAAGGTTACACATGAAGTTTGATGACATCTACATTTATAGAGTGAACAGATTTCATAGAGTATGATTGCTCATTTGCTTTCAGTTAGGGTAATAAATGAGGGAGATTAAATTTCTCATAAGATATCTATTTTATGTGAGAAAACTTCCTTTTATTTCCTGATGGTATAAAAAATTGATCCCTATTAGTCACATTTTTTGCTTCACTCCTCATTGTATTCATAAACTCATAATTCATTCATCGCAGCATTTGGTTATAGCTAGATTTGGTTGAGTACCACCGAATAATATTAACACCTTTATCCGTTTGTATTAAAACAAACTTCGTTTGCAATTAAATTAATTTAAATGCTTTAATAGCGATTACTACTTTTATTCGAAGATTACAATAATATTTATTTTGGGGATAATAGCATTTTCATTGCATTTATTCCCCATAATATCAGGCATATAATAATTTGAATAAGCTTTACAAACGCCACTACAATTCAGTTATGAGCCTCCAGATGCCAAACTGGCATCTTTATTTGTGTGAGATTTCATCAAAATGTAGCACAATGCTAGTTTTTTATTTCTTTGGTATGAATGACGCTCATATGTGCGTCAGTTTTAAGATTGTTCTTGACTTATAAAATGAGCAATTTTTGTAAAACTAAATAGCAAAATGACACGGCTAATAATAAAATAAGTATTTGAATGATCTCATAAGTGATACTATTCCTAATCAAAAGTCTGCGAATTAGATCTACATTGCACAATGACGTTATCAAGGATGTCTAATTCGAAGTTGACCTTTTGTAAATAAATTTCAAACAATTTTAATCAACTGGTCTGTGATATTACAGCATGAAAGTAAACATAAATTCTAATGCTAGTTAATGGTGGGGATTTTTTTTCCTCTATTGTTCAGCACTGGGGCTGAGAATTAATATATTTAATTGATATACTGACTGGATGGAGATTTTTTAACGTTCTGTGAACACAAATTGCTGTATTTTTCAATATTTACTGTATACAGATTACTCCCACAATTTTCGTTCAGGTCATTTTTGTTCTTGTTCCAATGAAGAATCTCCAGAATTTCCGGTCAGACCCTCACTAATCTCCTTGTCATAATGGTCTAGCTCTTCTTCATCAAAATTTACTCTTGTTCACTGAACTTGACAACCTCGTATCTCCAGCTGGCAAAATTTTCAATCGAGCTTGCTTGCACAAAATTCAATTCAATTTCCAAACTAAACCACCGCAGTTAAAATATGTGCATCATTATAAAGATTAACTGATGTTAGTCGCCCACATTTTTCCAGTTGACCTTTCTGAAGTGTGCTTGATACCAAAGGAAAGAGAAGACTATAGCATCCAGAGGATATAGTTCTATGAAATTATCTGTGTTATTTTTTGGAGTACAGTGGGTTTTGGAAGCAAAACGTTTCTAACCATTGAAGAATCATATCTTAAAATTTCATCGCAATCTCCTATACGTATCAGCATTACCGCATGAGAACGTAACAGACTTTTTATGCCACATCAATGAAAAGGGATATAATTTCATTATGAAAAGTAGAGATATATCGTACAAATCAACAAACTAGTAGGCAACGCGTGAAAAAATTTACGAGTTTTTTAATAAATTGACTGCATCTTGTTAGAAATCTACGCGTTTGATTTATTGTATATTTTAGGCTTATGAGGAAGTTTCTTGATACATCCTTGTGTGGACACGTAGTGTTGGACGTCACCTGGGGCCCATCATCACTTACGTCATCCATTCACATTTTTGTCATTTGGAATATTTTCGGAACTGGTGAAAATCGTAGACTTAAGCGCTTCGATAACATTGACGTTTCAAATTCAATGGATGTTCCCCTGTATACTTTTTTCAAAGAGAGTATTAAACTGCCTAATATGACAACTCACGATCATTTATTTTTTCATTGAAAATTTAAGTAAAAAATTAAATTAAACATTAAGAAGTAATGCCAAGGCAGCGATGACGTAACAATGATAAGCAATATTAAAGTAACTAAGCTAACAAGCATTGGTTGCTTATAAGTACGGTAATTGCTATTATTAGTACGCAACTAGGACGTTATTTTATTATTGTAGTTGTGCATGATGCTGAAGAATAGTAGCTGTTTGACTTGAGAAGAACTTTTGGAGTGTGAAAAGATTTGATACGAAGCCCTCTAATTAACACATGAATTCTAGGAGGGTGTAAAGTTTTGCCACGAAGCCCACTAATTAACACATGAACTCTAGGAGGGTGTAAAGTTTTGCCACGAAGCCCACTTATTGTTAGTAGGAGAGTTACACTCAAGATATACACCAGAAGCCCAACTGGTTGGTCTTTATTGTCGGTCAAATATACAACAAAAGAAAAAAATGAAACGGAGAGAAAAGAGAAGGGATGAAATAAGTTTGAAACAGGAATAGAATTTAGATAAAAGTTTAAAAGAAAAGTATGGGAACATCTACGTATCCAAAATCAATTTAGGTTCAATATTTAAATGATACTAAAGATCATAACATACAGTATGAATATTTAAGAAGGATTTTAAAGACATTCATTTATCAGTATTTCATTCACATTTATAAAAAACGTATTTAAAAATTCATTTAACTCACCGTGCACAGTAAGCTTAGAATTTAAACGGTCGAGGAATGGCACATTAAAGCAGAAGCATAAAAGGTAACTAATAATTAACGAGGAATATATTCATCATGATACATTTAAGCTTCGTTAGAGGTGCAAGAAGATCTCAGAAATTTTTTGTCGTTCACATCGTTTGAATGTTTAGCTTTTGACTACAGCATTCAAATTCAGTTATATCAATGTTCTAATATAAGAGTGCAATTTGAAGGTCAATATAACATGTTAAAGAAGGGCTAAAACCGAGTTGAATAAAAAATAAATAGTCCTCTTAGTTTCTTGATTTATCTTTTAAGAATAGAACTGCATGTTCAAAAGGAACAAAATACAGCGACACACTTTACCCTCTCTGTTCAATCCAGAGAATGTATTTTGAGATCTTCCTGTCCTGATTACATGGCAGCTCTGATCTATTATTTAGTTGCATGACTTATAGAAACGATTTGAAGCTGTATTAAGCTGAAGGCAAGCCTACAATAGAACAAAATAAGGGATGCACAGTGCCAGGGTACTCACCGACATCCCGGGTCTGCATAGTATCCTTTGCTGAAGATGATTCCGTTGAAGGGCTGGGAAAAATCGACCGTCACGGTCATGCCGCTCTTGTCGCAAATAACATCTAGATCAGTGATCGTTGCCATGTTCATCATGGCCCCTCCGGCCGGTGGCAGCTGACTTGCCACCACCTGCAAATGAATACAAGTTTAATGTTGGTGCTTGTTCTTATGCTGGACAAGGCAATTTTGCGAACTGTGAGCTTAACTCTGGTTTGTACGGTATCAGTAGCGTGGTGCATCTGGAAAAGTTCGAGTTTCCATGTTCCACTTTCTAATTTAATGATTGCATTCAATTTTCGCATACAACAGTCAAAAATGTTCGTCGTTATTCTGTCAATGTATGAGAACTTGGCCTACTCGACTTACTGCAGCCAGCTAAATGTCAAGTTGTTACAGCTCGTACCGTGATTCTCATTCGCTGAGCATAAAGTCGTGAATCTCGGCCTCTCACACCCGTGGGGCTGGACGAACGAATGACGTTCAACCCGCTTTATCTTCGGTCTTTTAATGCATGTGAGCAAAGAGCATCTATGAAATCCAAACTTTCTCAGCGAAAAGGAATTTTTGTGGAAGACGTAGTACAACTGATGAAAAAGTACGGAATTGCATCAGTTAACTTTTACTTGCGAGTCATTTCGAGATATTTTACTGTTACACATATACACGTAACATTTTCCTCTGAGATATTATCTTATAGTAGTTGCAAGTATTAATGTAACTCGTAGCGTTTTCAGTATTGATAAGAAAGTTACGTACATTTTTGAGAAAGATGAAAATCTGTTGAGCATGGATTTATTTTTCGTCTTGCGTTCACTAAAGTTCCAAAGTAATTTTTCTTTCATGGATTAAGAAACGACTGCACTTTCATACAAATATAATTTTTGGATTTCTGACTATTGAGAAGTCAGGCCACCCCCAGTCTGTTTCTTGTTGAACTCTTGGTACAATAGAAGTAAAAAAACAAGGCTGCCTCGGATACATTGAGTATTCCACAGAATATAGGAAGAACATGACCTTGTTTGAACATGACACGGAGTACAGGAGGAACATGATGACCTTGCCTGAACATGAAAGCAATGAGCTTTCTAGCGACTTCAAACCTACCGCGGTCAAATCCACTTTCCCTTTCCATGGCCATATGGATGAATTAAGAGGTCTGTGTTTATTGTTTGATGAGCATTAATAAACTCTTAAAAAATGTTAAGCACTCAGTCACTATCTGAGTCGGCAAGATTAGGGCTCGATTACGAAAAAAACAAAAGGTACCAAAAAGATCCGTTAAAATAGTGTTTGTTTTCGTTCATGTTTCTTCACCCATCATTCGTCCAGCGCAAAATGCATCTCCTAAGCCATTGAGCATGACTTGGCCTTGGGATTCAGAGACTAAATATTTTTACAGAAGAGAGTCATTATTTGTAGCCGAGGACGGTGAGAGGTAACCATCTCTTTGATCCTGGCATCTTCTACTGATTTCTACAATCTTTCTCGCCTTCGTCACTGTATTTTTTTTGTTTTATTTCAACATAGCCGTGTTTGCTGATGAGAAAAATCGAAATAAAAAGTTCGTGAGAAATATGAAGAAAGCTTCCCTAATTGCACACTTTCAATATTACATTCTTGTATTTGCATGACTCAACTGTTTTACACTCGAGGATATTTTTCTCAATAATGGATTTCACAAATACGATTTCAAATTAAATTACTAGTACCGAAATTAGGAGAGTAGCATTTTAACATATGATGATTTAGCCTAACAACGCAATACAATGGTAAATGTTAGCACTGTGAATCCAATATGAAATTTTCACTTACGGACTAAAAAATTGCGTGTGAACATCAGTACATTAATCTGTAGGGCCTAATAAGTTATTCACTGATATGATGTTACAATTGGACTGTAGATAAGAATTTAGTTACAGCAAGTAATCAAAATAAACATTTAAAAGAATATTTGGGGACCTTGTTAGATTAATATCAACTCCTTTGCTTGTATGTTTCAAAAGATGACGAGCTACTCGAGAATTTTTGAGAGCAGCATTATACGAATGTACGAGTATACATAAAATATACCATGAAATCAACAATATCACCAGCTTGGTCGACTGGATCACCAGCTTGGTCGACTGCATCACCAGCTTGGTCGACTGGTGAGCGAATCTGCTTACGAGCAGGAAGACCCGGGTTCGAATCCCGCTGCTGACATGGTTGACGCGGCTAGAAATACGGCATGGGACTTGAGTAAACAACCGAATAATTATCGAAGTAGGTATCCGACTCAAGAATGGGCCAAAAGGTTCGTTCCTATAACCTCATTCTATTCTATTCTATTCTATTAGTACTGGCAATCCCAAATCACTACTACCAATTGATAATTTGTATCAGTAATTCATAGTTAGAATTAGTAACCGAAAATTAGCACTAGCAATCAACAATTAAAACAAGCAATAAACAATTAGTACTAGCAATGCTCAGCCAACGCCCCGAAACCGATTCCCTTGTTAAGCACCCGCCAATTTAATCAACTAAATTAAGTTTGAGCGGAATCAATCAACTAATATTAAGGTGATAAAAAGTGTAGTTTTTGCTCCAGTATGTGTTGTTTTTAGCTTCAGGATTCTCGTCGGTAACCATTAAAGCACCAATTCCTAACTATTGCTAATATCCTTTTAAACATTTCTGGCTTTGTAGTTATTTTTCTATATTAATTTCTTCATCTTGATTACATTCAAGCTCTTAACTTCATGTTGAATACGATAATAAGTTTCTTCAGACCATTTAAAGGAATTTTCTACTCTTCCTCTGATGTCTAAGGTTAGTATTACAAATTAAAATACACCTCAGCCAGATCTATTAATTTTCACACAGAAAAAAATACACTATACTTGAAAGATACAATGCTACTAAAATACACATCACTAAAAATTCATATTACCCAAATTGCAGATGTTTGAGTCTTGTATTAATGAGGGTCCAGCGTGACCAACGAACGCGAGGTCTTCTATTATATCAAATATTGCTCCAGAAAATTTTCTTCGAAAATGTTTCCAGAATTGTAAAGTTTGAAAAAAAGGTCAAGATGTTACCATGTTGCTACCAAGTCGAAAAGAATTAGATGCTTCAAAATCATATTATACTTTGATTTACAGGCAAAATATGCGGTTGTGTGAGAAGTCTTCAAAATAATCGGATTATCTTTCTTTCTCAATTTTGAATTGTTTGATCTCAGAATAGCACGCACATTCGAATAACATTTAAAAACCAAACATCAAGTGCACGTCAAACACATACGTTTTGTAGGTTGACTCATGCAAACAAATGATTTAAAATATCAAACAGCAAGAGACAACGGATATCAAGGAACTTTCACATCCAATATGGATATTGGATCAATTACACATTTTAGTCGAACACATGGATCTAGTCACATTATATGTAACTTTGTGGATTGTTCGGAGAATGCAATATAGCATATAATTTATCATATATATCTTCATAAATATTACATCTTCAACCTATTTATAGTATTTTTTCATCTACTTGTGGGAAATTAATTAACTACACGAAATATTATTCTAAGTGTCATATGAAAGTTTGAATAAAGACATTTTCGTTCAAAAACTATTAGGTTGTCAAAGAAATTTGATGGATGTCATTGATGTTTTCGACTACAACATTTCAGTAAAACTGGTTCAAGGGAATTGAGTAGCAGCTTGCTTGACGCACGTCAGCTCAGAGTTGAAGTCTACAGGGCTGGCGGTCCTCAGCAAGGATACGCCTAAACATAAAAACACAAGTGACCCAGAGATACGAAGGTGAGAACACTGCAAACGAAATAATAAGAAGGATTGCCGAGGAGAAGTTGCTTCTACCACTGACCCACTAACCTTACGAATACCATGCCTAAGTCTTCTTAGATAATAGCTGTAGAGCGGAGGTAAAACGAGCGGTAATTTTTATCGGTGTTCGAGAAGCCAGGTGACCTCGATGCAGAATGAAGAACTCGGCGTATGCCTCTCTGTGTCCTACGTCGTTGGCAGGTCGGCACCCTGAAGTGGTTTGTTCACGTGCATATTTACAGTGAAAACTAAACTAAGCTTTTATTGAATGTGCAGATTTTTTTATATCGCCATTTCGTAGTTTTTCGATTAGTTAAGCAAAGCGTCAAAGAGATGTTTCATGTTGTGTCAATTTTTTCCACATACACGTCGCGGCGAGACAAAACAACCCCATAGTTGGATAATTTTCTTCTCTTTCATGCAATGAAATAATTACGAGCAGATATGAAGCGTCACCACTGGTAGTGAAGTTTACATCTTGAAAGCGGAAAACTGAATTTTGAGAGCTGTGGTCACGGTAAGTTTCTTTTGGCAAAGTGTGAAAAAATTATGATTTGAATGATTTTAGATTAACGGTGTAAAAATTTAAATCCATAACTTCCTTAAATTTTTCAATGAATTTCAGGCAGTGAATCATTAGTCAGTGAGTCATGAATTTCAGGTCAGTGAATCATTTAATTTTTGTAATTAATGGACCTCCTCGCGGGTAATGATAATTACAAAACAAATTCTACCGTTTCCAATTCTACTGTTTCGTCACTGTAATTCAGAGATCGATTAAAGTTGGCAACATTCAAGTCTTTTCCGACTTGTCAATCAGGCATGAGAACAAACCAAGTGGCAACTCGTATGATGAATTGAAAAATAATTAGTTGAAGAGTTATAGTTGAAGAATCTACATTTCGTAAATATAAACAAAGAAATTGAATGCATCATACAAACAAATAATATTCAGTGAACAGCCATCAAACTCCGACCTTAGCTCGCCATACAAATAATTATACTATCAACGGTGAATTCAGAAACTACTTTCGAAGTTCTAAAGCTCGATGCATACTTTATTCCTCGCATGCAATGTCTAACGCAACAATTCAGTAAGAGAGATACATTTGTTAGTTCTGTGCTACGGTGCCAGGCTTGCTTACGCTCTCCTCTCAAAAAAGGAACGTGAGGCCATTTGGACGCCCCTCAGCACACACACTGTCATTACTCTTCAGCATCACTTTAGCGCTTCTCCCGTACAGACTTAAATCACAAAAGGAAAATCTGTGCTTCCATCTGATAGAGAATTGCACTCGATGCCTGTACACCTGAATGCAGGTAAGCTTTTCTGACCAGTACTATGTTTAGGTAAACACAGTAGCTGCGACACACAGCTATCAGCTTTTTTTAGGAGTGTCCTGAAAATTTCGACCCTGCAGCCAAATCAGGAGATGTCATCGGTAGAATTCTCTTCCACCTCACATATATTGTTTACGTGGCCTTAGGTTTCTTCATGTAATTAAAAACATGGCTGAAGATGGTGGTTATCCTTAATGGGCATAAATATTATAGTGGGTCACATATGCTACTGTTTTTCTCGAGTCTTAGAGTTTTTTCAAAATATTAACTAATGAACAATTTTTACCCGTGCATCAAAAAATTAAAAGGGCCTAAGCATTAATTGACACCTGCAGAGCATGGAAGCATTGCAATTAAAAGTATGAAAGCTTATTCACCTATAATCTGGGTACTATGGAATACAAGGGTATTTTTCCATAATTCAGAAATTTTGTTTATTAATATAAAACGAAGAAGAAACTGAATGATAATAGTCTAACTTTACTTCTCATGGTCCCAGGTTCTTTACACATTTTAACATATAAATACGTGAAAATTAATTGACACAAATATAAGTGGTCAGCAATGAACAAAAATGTTTCAATTTGTTTTCTGTGAGTGAATGTTTGTGTAATTGCCAGCTCAACTGTTCATGCACCAGATCCAAGTCCGTGGATCTCGCCCTTCTCTCGGGTCAGATGTGTAGTGAGGTCATACAAAGCAGTCAGAGGCTTGCTCGAAGTGGTGGCCTACGTACCTACGCAAAGAGTTTGATGGAAGAAGTCAACGTCTGGTTTGCTGGACTCATGTAGCTCTGAACAATCGTGCCAATTCTAGTGATAATTGAGAATGCAGCTCGCGCCAATCAAAAGTGTCATTTAAAAGGAAGTTACACTGGACAAGCTTTAAAGCATAATCCTGGCAGAAAATGCTTTTTGTTTCGTGGAATATAGCTTGAACCATAAATTCTAGAATATGAAGACACTAAATTAATGAATGAAAATGCTACAGAGCACTAAATCATTTAATGGAAAATAATTTTACTTTTGACTCCTTACAACCACTTCACAAAGGTTTTGACCTCTTGCAACTTGAATATCAAAATACTTTCTTGACTAAGAGTAGACTAACTTTGCAGAATAGTGTGTTTTGTCTCCCTGTTTCTCGCAGTATATAGAAACCCTTATATGGTTGAAAGAATTCTGCTCTCCGCACCTTATATGAGGAGTTTGACCGAAGTCAGCCAAAGCAAAGAAGAGCTTACGGGCATGCGCTGCAGTCCCACAAACACTCGTTCCCTCTCTACATGAGTAAGTCGGGAGAAGGGCATCTGATGGGTTGTCACCTGTGTCAGTTAAATAAATACGACGGGTGTTTATGCTAAAGAGCTTGCTATTGTAATCGATGGGGCTTCATTCGTCAAGCACAGAACGTTCACGTCAAAAAAGCGCACCGCCCTCAATTTTTTTCTTGCACCCCGTGTAAGCTGGAAAAATGTGAATGCTATTGAACCTAAGAGTACACATGTGATTTATCGCTTAATTTATATGCAGCTTGGAGACTCGAGCGGTTGACCTACGAGCACTAATCATGTGACAAAGCAAGAACATGGGCTGTCAGTTGAGTCTCTCGCGAGTCCCATTTATAAAGTGTAGTATCCAGAAGTCATCAGCTGTCGAATACTGATCAGATTCCGTAATTACAAGCAAGATAGGAGGTGTTTCTATTACTTAGGTCAAAAGAGTGGCTATTACTCAGGGGAAGAAGGCTATGGGTCGATTTCGGCGAAAAAGAGATATGCTGTACAACTCCAAATTGAACAGAACTGTAGCTTAAAGGATAAAATGAAGTAGAAGAATGTCGTGCTCGAATAAATTAAGAACTTGAATACCCTCTGAGGAATAATATTGTCCAACAACAATGTTTTCCACAAACAATACATTTACCCAGGAATCTTATTTGATTTCTTAATTTTGAGTTATGATACCTAAATTAAGATTTATGACTGCTCCTCCAATTGAATTAATTGCCACGTAGAAATTCATATGCACTTATCCTCATTAATGGTTTACTTAATTTAATATCATGAACTCTAGAGAGTGAGCGCTTCATTGGTTTTCATGGTAAGTGGCTAAATAGAGTTACCAATTTCCTAGATTATCTAATAATTCTATTTTAAAGACATTTCTGCTACTCATTAATTTTTCAAGTAAACTTTCTCTATGTATGACGTCAAGCACGTTACGAAAGCACTGTGCTTTGCATTGATAATCTTCTGTAACGTTAGTAATGTGAGTCGGGTGACCTCGTTTTGCTTCGCAAGAGAAGTAAGATGAGTGCTGTTAAAAGAGGTGATCTGTGTCAATTTAGATTCTATTTACTGTATTGGTAAAAAAATCCAATTGTGCACTGGCAATGAGACAACGTATGGCAGACAAAAAAATAAATGGATTTACGTACTACAACGCCAAAGGTAGGAAAGCACAATTAGGAGTGAACTAGCATATGATGAGTTTAAAGAGTGAACTAGCATGTGATAAGCTTAAAAAGTGAACTAACATATGATGAGCACGAAAAAGAAAAGTAATTATGTTTTTTCTAAGGTTATAACTAGGCTCTGGTTGCTTCCGTATCGAATCTTACTCCGGAATTCATACTTGTTCATTTATCCATGCAGTCTGAGAACTTCTGGTCTATCAATTGAACAAAATGTAGGTGAAACAACTTATGGTCATAAATATTTTCTGAGCAGAAGCTCATCATGAAAAGGACTTGGTTAATCACGAGCGTTGAATTTTTTTTGGTAAAAATGCAATTTTTTGGAATCAAAACAAAAATCAACTAACTATTTGTAAATTTGTCAACATGAGGTTTTAGTTTTCTTCAAACCATTATTTCAATAAATTGATTCTGTCAGCTCTATAACATCAAGGCATAGTGCGCCTCGGGATCCATTTGGGAGACGCCTGCACAGATCGACCTGAAGTAAATTCTGCATTTAGTTTCTATTTTCAAAGAGTGGCCAGCAGCCGTCAAGACACAGCGGACCATGCCGTCGCTGACCAGAGCTGTAGCCGCTAAGTGAAAGTGCTTAGAAGTCGCAGCTGCAGGGATGATCACCTGCTTAGCTCGTTCACAAAACAGGTTCTGCTGGTAGCAGCTTCGAAGAAACGAATCTAGGAAAATGACAGCATCCCGCAGGACACTTTGACAAACGAGTTGTACAGACTGATAACCTTGACCTCAAAGATTTAATGTGTGCTGTAGGTTCGTAAGGGACTTTCCCAGAGCTTGGTTGTGTTGACATGTATTCAAGCTAAGACAATGGAGTGAGTTAAAACTGACTCCGATGTTTGAACGATGAACTGACTCCGATGTCCACGAATTTCACGAAATCACACTTTTTTAGATCACCAGATAAGTTCTCGAGCATTGTCTCATAAATTTTTCTTACTCTTTCAGAAATTATCTAACGAATTACAGTTTAAATTTGTTCCAAAAACTATTTTCAGCATTAGAGAGTTCAAAACACACAAAAATAAGAATTAAAAATCTGTATTCGAGAAACGGATAAAAGGTCAATCCCCTTGGTAAACAAAGCTCAGACTTTTTCTCATCTAATGATGCGTCTGAAATTGCTATGAGTTGATTTTACCAGATATCAGCGCATGCAACATCCCTAATTTACGATCCTTTGTTTGCAAGGTAAAGAAAAGAACAATAAAAATTCCGCCATTAACCCTCTACCGCCGTATGGCACTCACGGGGAACATCAGAAAAAATGCTAATTATGTTAAAATTATATTATATGTGAGCAATATGAGGTTGCTACTAGGTTTAAACGCGGCGGCATCATACAGCGTCGTTATTTTGGCTGCCTGGCTCTCAGCGTGCTTCATTGCATCAGTGTACAGACGGTCTTTGTGAGCTTAAACGTAGAAACTAGAAAAATAAATTCGTCGCTAAAGGGTTATGTACACAAATTTTATGAGGGTACGAGACTTTTTAAAATTACTACCACGTCCATCGCTCCGAAAGTTAGTGTGATGAAACAAACTCTTTCTTTCTTAATGAAAGAATAAAATATTTCATTGATGTATTGATAGAAGAAGAAGACGACTTTCAGTCAAAGGAAATCGAAGGACGTGACCATTGTCAGCACCTTCGTTTTAAATAGAGGATATGTAAACTAATATGGAGTTCTTCCATAGTGAATGCAAATTGAATTTCCAACCAACGTAATACTTGATAATTGGAAATTACAGACAACTTAATATTCCAATTAGACCTAATTTTATTATTAGAAGACGTGTACGCGTGAGTCCGAGAGCATCGTGCAACACTGGTATAGGCCGGCTACACCTCGAGATGGCAGATGTCGTTGCCAGGTAGCAGACACGAGTTCACGTTAAGAAGTAGTGCAAGTCCCGCTCAAGAATTACAGAATGCAGTGCTGGTCCAAAACTGTTTGACTCGAGTGCTCAGCTTCCATTTCAAACACTAAGAAAGTTTTGCGTCGCCACGAATTATAAAATTGAAAACTTCAATTAGTTTGGCTTTGATACGACGATATGTGGTATTTCCAGATATTTCTATATAATAATAGGCTTGTACTGCAAAGTTTATTAATTTTAACCTATTAGGGAGAAGAGAAGCATTACGATCGTACTTCTTTTCACTTTTGATTACTTGTTCTACATTTCGGTAAGTTTTTGGTTTGCATACCTACGGACAAAAAGCGATTTGTAATATGAACAAAGAGATGATTCAATGAGTTAATAGTGAGCGAAATGTAGTTTGTATTCTTGAGACTATTGAAAAAGTTGTAAGTCTCAAATCTTCTCAGTGGTTCGTACAAAAGTTAGTGAGGATTTAGTTCAATTGTAGAGTTCTCAGCTGAAAGGCATTTGTACGTGAAATCCTATAATTGAATAGTCTTTAAATTCTGTAGTCTTTCCTGAAATCCATGAGAAACACACAGAATTTATTAACTTAATAGTCTTCTGATTGATATCCTGAGCCTGTGTGGACTAAACAAATATTGGATAGAAAACATTAATATTTTATTGATGTTTTCTTGTTATTTAGACTGCTGGACTTGGATTGCAACCCATAAATAGATCAAACGGTTCCTTTTTGTATCCATATTCTATTTTATTTTATTCTAAATAATGTCTATATATACACCTTAACCATAAGGAATTTTTATCGGTGAATTTTAATATAAAATGCGAACATTTTAAATAAAGCCCAATGGCGTATTCAGTCCATGAAAGGGTGAGAAGAATTTTCCTTCAAAAATAAGACTGACAGTATAATATTTCGGTAATACAAAACGTGTTTTTCGTTTTCTGACGTCATCTCTTCTAGTTTTGCTGACACGAAAGTTGCATTTTAATTTTCAGGTGTTATAAGTGAACTGTGACAGTAATATGTATGCAAAAAAATAATATACTTTAAAAACTACCAAAGTGTAAAATTCACATATTTGAACGTACTGTATGTTTTGAATTTATTATTCAATTGTCATTTAATTGTTTCATATTTCATATTCCTCACTTGATAGAAGCCTGGAAGCGTTGCTTTGTGTTGAAGCGTTTTGGAAAAACTTTCTTGCTCTTCTTTAAGGACGGGATACGTTCAGTCTAACCTACATCTAACCTTACGAGAGCCTCGCTAATTTAAGAGCGAGTTATTAGTATTCTTCTCACTGAGCAACTGGTAACAGTAAAATATCAATGATGCCCTCTTCAGCGTCCAGACAGAAAGTTGACCTATGACTGCTTACTGGGCCACATGCGTTACAAATGCCGTTAACACTTTCATTCTTCAGTAAGCTTGTAACTACTTCCATCCCCTCTTTAAAATACAAAGACGGTCTTTACGAAACTATGCAAATGCATTCTCTCTACAGGAGAGTAAATAAATGACTCTTAAGCAAAAACGATTAGTGAGAGCGTGATCTTTCTGAAAGCACGGTAGCCGGTGGAAGATCGTAATAATTTCTTACCAAAGAGATTGCATCCATAAAGCCAACTATGAGATTAATGAGATTCAGGACCTTCTAAGGCTTGGCCTTTCGGGGAACTGTCGCAGGCTCTTATGGACAAGGTCTGCTCTGTATTGGGTAAGCAGGAATAAAATGTGCGATTCCTATTCAAGCAGCATCTCCAAATGACGGGTTGTGAGATTAGTGATCCAGTAAATTGTAGAAAAAATTTGTTAGTAAATGAGATAGGCGAAAAAATAGAGGCACTTAGTGAGAGCGAGATTACACTTAGATAAATTATACCTGCTAGCCAGATTCCTTTCAAATGAATGTTTAAGTATATTTAATCGCTTTCATTTACTGTATGATCAAACCTTCAACTGATGCATTGAAGACAGAAGTCGTGTGTTTGAAAGAACAACAGTCTAATCAGAACTTGCAGGCCCTATATTTGAAATCCTGTGGAACATGTATGATATATATATATATATATATATATATATATATATATATATATATATATATATATATATATATAAATATAGAAATAAAAAAAATAAAAAACAAACTGAAAATAGTTTTTTACAATAATAAAAAGGAAATGCTCGAAGAACTGAACTCTTCTACATTTTCAATTGGTACATTAACGGGTTAACACGTTTGTTGCGATTGCCTGATTGGTGTAAAACTTCACTTTGTACGCATAGTCACTAGAAGGATCTGAAAAAATTACAGAACCTAACCTAAGTGACCCACCAGTGGGTCGCATCGCAACAAACGTGTTAACAAAGCAACACTAAACATCTCTAGAGCGACCGTACCTAAATGACGCAAGTGAAGAATGCAGTCGATGTAGAATACAAAGATGCTTTTCTCAATCTTATTTCTGGATCACTGACTTCGTAAGGCGTTGCGTCTGGTGCTGATGGACGTATTTTGTACCATATCCTATCTCTCACAGCATTGGGTCCAGTAAAAGTGTGTGTTGTTAACCCTTTAGCGACCGAGTGAACTATTCGGTCGCCTTTCACGGTCTTTGGGAGAATTGTTCTAATAATTAAACAGTGAGCAATATGAGGTTGCTACTAGGTTTGAACGCTTCGGCATGTTACAGCGTCGTTCTTTTGGCTGCCTGGCTCTCAGCATGCTTCATTGCATCGGTGTACAGACGGTCTTTGTGAGCTTAAATGTAGAAACTAGAAAAACAAATTGGTCGCTAAAGGGTTAAGTTAGTTATTAGAACTAATAATCTGTGCAAGTACACAATTATATTAGAGTTCTCTTCACCGACAGTGTTGTATGTTGCTATATTCAATGAATATACACGATAGCGCGCATAGGATATAATATCTAAATATTAATAATTGAATACGTCAAATTATGCATGGTTGAATTCAGAAAGCCGGAACTAACGATAGTACTCTAATGGTGACAATCATTTTCTTCGTTTCTTATGTGTGAATAATTAGCAAGCAAAACTATTCGCTTAGTATCAAGAAATTACTAAAGATAAAAATACGCTAAAATAATGCTAAGAAATTTAAAATATCAAAATACCCACTACTAAATGAAAAAAAGAATTATTTACTCATTTCACTCATCATAAAAATAACGACAATTTTTTGAGTCATTTCAGTATTCTATTGATCTTAATAATAATCTATACATCAGAGCAATAGTCCATAAATCACAGCAATAATCTGCTAATTGTAGCAAAACTTTCTTGATCGTGGAAATAACCTTCTTACTTTTTCTTACAACACTTAGTTCTTGAAGGGAACAGATATGGTGACTCTCTCTGGTTTGCACCGTCTCAAGATCGGCATCCATCGGCAGCACTGTGAGCTTGTAGCAACTTTTTTTGCCTTAATTGTCGGACAGTTTTTAGGCAGGTACGCGAGTGTGACCCACTTACTGAACCAATGCAGCAGAGAGTCTGCGTAACAAAGAGCTTGAATTAATGCAACACTATTGATTCACTTTCACTACCACCATGTAGCGGTTACAGTCACCTCACACTAATGTAGTCTGTTATTGTACTATGCAGTGGTTAACTGTCACCTCACACTAATGCAGTCTATTATTGTTGCACTGTACAATGGTTACTGTCACCTCACACTAATGCAGTCTGTAATTATAACTCTCTTACATGTTCTTTCGCTGTTTTTTGAATGTTTCGTATTCATGGCATTTGAAAATACACAAAATAATTTTTCAATTGAATTTTCATATGAGAACTTCTTTTTAAGAATAACACGGTTCGAAACATTGCTGTAGGAGTTATTGTGAAGAATACTAACCATAAAAATCAAATGCAATCAAGGAACTAATTTTGTATTTAAAAATAAGAACTTAGCTTGGCTTAATGATATATTCTTAGTTCATATCATATATTTTTGGCAATATTTTTCATAATACGTAATTGTTTCAATCAAAGCGTGTCAAAATAAATTGACATGGCAACCAATCATAGAAGTCTTTATCGTTTTTTTTTTGCATTTGCAATCACACTGTATTTCGATTGGGTTTTGCTTAGAGTTTTCACATTCATTCTTTTCCTAACTTTTGTGAGTGGCTTCGATTTCTAGCAAGTGTCTGTTTCCAAATTCTTATTTTTTTCATTTTAGCTTTTTACTAGAAAACTTTCTTTGGCAATGAACAAAGATAATTTGAATTGGACAGTTAGTTAGCAAATTATTAGCATTAAAAAAGCGTATTTGGTATTTTTGTGAAAAACTCTGTATACATGGGTAAAAACAATCTCATTTGGAAAACGCTCCATTAACTGGTCCGATGAAAAAATACGTGTATATTTACTTTTGATCCATTGGAATGTGAAGACAAAGCTAGAGCCTTGTGTGGAGGTTTATGTCAGTTCAGTTTAGTTCACTCTCTGTGCGTCATCAAAAGATCAGTACTCAAGCTGCGTTGAAGTCTTCAACAGCACCCATATCGTACGCAACTACTTAGTTTCTGAGTCAGTTCCTTACAAAAAGAAAGTTCTCCGATTTTATTTTAAAATATTTTTAGTTTCATCATACTGTGATTTAAAAAAGGAGGTAGAGTTTTTCTCAGAAGAAATGAAAGTTACCAGATGAAAATAACAAATTGTCGTCACTCGCCGACCTTTCGCCCATTCCAAATTCACGCCTGAATGGTAGTTGTTAAATTGTTCCCACACCAAAGCCAAATGATTGTCTTGCAAGGTTAATGTACAGCTGCACCGAGATAGAGACAGAAAGGGCTTGCCTGGGTAGCAATGAAACCTGATACTCCTAGCCAACGATCCATGACATGTCGGCAGCACAGGAGCAAAGAACTCTGTGTTGTCACCTCATATGCCAGTGGAATATGAGTATAAATTGTCAAGCTCTATCAATTCACTTGAATCAATTCGTTCACCACTGGAACCAAAGTTTGCTGTTTAGTAACAATTTATTCATAGGTGTATTTCAAATGAAAAAATATCTAGACATGTAAAGTGTTACAGGGAAGCCAATATGTTTCGCCATTATAATTTTAACTTTTTCTTTAATAGCATTTTCACTATTAGTGAAGTCAATGTTACAAACTCACACAGTTAGAACATAAAGTTACGTTACATGGACTACAAAATTTATTTTTACCGTTATGTGTTACAAAATATGCTTGGATTTTTTAGCACTGGTGACAATGTCCTAACTTTCTTAAACTATCAGGAGGCTGGTGAAGGGACCTCACACTCCTTGTCTGACATCAAGTTTATGTTAATGCACATCTCTACTGGAACACTCATATTCTTCGAAATCAATCGTGTTTTAGCTTAGCTTAAAGTGAATAGAAAATAATTCATCTGTTTAATATAGCGATAGTAACGCCTTTCTGTGTTAGTAATTTCTTTTATTAAACTGCTGTAAAATTACACACGACCTAAAAATCTCATTATAATCGTTCATGTACTGATGTTCTGATGAACATAATATAAAAATATTGTAAATAAATTGAAAACTAAGAGTCCACTTGAATTGTGTTTCCATCATGTTTCGATGAAGTATTGGCCCGAAATGACAACGAGTTCATCTTCCAAAATCTTAACATTATTTTTACGCACGACAGAGAATAGGGAAAACCAGCCTTCATGCGTTAGATAGTTTAGAACATGTTTTTGCCCTTGCGTTTTCTCACATGTAATCGCTATCGTGAAACTGATTCGGGCAGCGTACAAAATTATCTAGAAACGAATACTTCAAATATACCTAGCCTCGTTGAAAGTGTCACTCCAACAAATAGAATGAAGTTTTTGTAGAGTTTTAACTCATTTCCATTCTGAACGTTTGATTCATAAAAACTTAGTCCAGACATCGTCGAAGCGACTGATCTTCCTGCATCATTGTGTCCAGCTTCTGCCATTAGATAACAACTATTTTTACTGGGAACCGCTTTTCCTACGAGGGATTTACTTTTTCCCATTCAGAAAGTTTTTGAATACCGTGGCTGGTACCTGACGTAGATTTTATTTTAAACGGTTAGCACGTATAATCAAACTATTTTCATTATATACGTAAAATCAAACTATTTACAATACACACATGAAATCAAGTATTGTGAATGTACGAAGCTAATACTCTGTGATTGTTAAATTGGTTGTTTATGGAATTCTTTGTAGTTCGTAGAGATTTTACTCAAAAACGTGAGTGGTCATGTCATAAAAACTTAAAAGAAAAAATGGCCTCTGATTTCAGCTAATTTTTTACAAACATATCCAGCTTGTTCTCTTAGGCTACTGTTAGAAAAGAAACATCGGTTACAATGAATACGTTGGTAAATATTCACACGCATTCGATAAAACGTAGAATATTGACATTCGCCAATATTCGCACAAAGAATCTCATCCTAGTGTTTGCCGTGCACTTATCGTACAGTAAAAAATAAGAGACGACACCAACAAGATAGCAGCAAGTACAATCAGCAGCCGAAGTCCACTTGCCTTTAACTCGTAACAATGACCAATGCGAGACAACGATCACGCTAGTCCGCTCTACATAAGTATCCATTTAGTGAATGTTTTTCCCATTGTCTTCGCATTTGAGTGTACAATGTTTACGTAACGCACGGTACAGAGGAAGTGCAAGTTCATGAGACTCTTGCCATCCTGATGTAGGTTAAGGTACACGTCTGATGACCTTCATATTTTGTTCACGGCACACGTATGTCAAGAAGGGTGTGACTGTCTCGATTGTAGAAATAAATATCCGAGCTTAAAGATATTTCCTCCTAATAAAATTAATTAGTAATTCATGGAATGTGTGTTGACTAACCTCTTGCCTACAGAAACACTCTAGCCAACACTTGAACTGATTGATTCAGTCAAACACTTGAATTGAATACGTCACTTGGCTAACTACAGTTAATTGACATCGAATTGATTTCGATTTCTCCATTTTATATTAATACGAGTAAATCCACACGTGAAAATTCACGCGTTTTTTACTGAATCTTTTCGTTTGACTTGCCAGTGGACACAAGCTTTGCGAAGGAGTTTCTGGATTGAAAGATGTGCCTATGGTATCCACAATACAATACTCACAATGCATGTATACCCTATTGAATTTTTTATTACCTAAATCCTTAGGAGTGTGACGGAGAGACGGACCAAGCAATCAAGCAAGCAACAAACTGTGTATTATTATATAGTGGAATTCACATTAAAATGGAATTTTTGAATTTCTTTCATGAAAATTTCATAAGCTACGCTGATTATTTTGTGTTCAAAGCCTACAAGATAGTTCTCATGGAAATTCCACGTTCTAGATTTGACTAATTTGAAATTATTATAAAATAAATGTATTAAGGATTACGTTTTCAATGAATACTTTTCATTAATATATACAGAAATTCCATTCTGTATCTCATCAACCGATAACATGCCCCTGATAGCACCCGTGGAAATTTCATGGTTTAAAAGGGGTAAAATTAAAGATCTATGAAATAAAAACATTTTCCAGTTTTACCTGTGGTACTATCGAACTGAATATTTTTCATGGACCTATACAGAACTTCCATTCTATATCGTATCTGCCGATAACGTGGCTGTGTAAGAGAAGAAAGCTAATAACAGAAAAATGGAGTATTTTATAGCGATCCAGCGTCTTTGGTGTCCACAATACAATGCTTATAAAACATGTATACCCGTTCCGATTTCAGTCCAATAATTTTTCTTCAGTAATAGATGGGAAGTAATGGGACGGACACGCACAGATAAACATAGAGAGATGGAGATACATTGTCTATTATAAATGTAAATAGATAGAAAGTAATGGGAATGACACGCACGGAGGGAGATACACTGTCTATTATATAAGTGGATAAGAATTAAATTGGCGTATTTATGGTACGACAACCTTGACGTACCTCTGCGTGTCAAGTACCATTAAAATGACTTACCATTAATATGTTACGAAACATTAATACGTGTCACGAAAGCAGTATCAGTAACCACAAAAATTGAATGTAGTGCAGCTTTCCAGAAGCACGCAGATAAAATTTGGTATTTTTTGAAGAAGGATAGGAATTATACTGAAACTATATTAACCCGCACAATAAAGAGTTCGAGTGATTTTCCTTTCCTTCATTCAATAGTTGTTGCTACCTTTTCGATGGAGTTCTGATATTGAGGGGAAAAAAGGTAAATAACTAAAAAATAAAAGAAATCGCATTTTCAAGTAATTCTGTGTCTTCGAAATTCACTATACATTGCTTAAAATACATTGACCTTCAATATAAGAAATCAAACATTTAAAAAATAATATTTTTGATACGCAAATACCAGTGAGATAGTTAAATTTTTTTAATCCTAAATTTTATTACAGGAATTATCTCCTATCCATCCGATAGTATGTGACACCAAACACACATGTTCTACTATATGAAATGCCGACAAAAAATGAATGTATACATAGGTATCAACGATACCGATTGCAAGGTAATAAAATTTATGATTTTTGTTGATTGCGTTTGATACCTTGATTATTGGTACCGTTGATACCGATACATCATTTTTTTGTCCTGTAAAATAAAAGCTGTCGTGCTTTATTCATAAAAATACGATAAATAACATGGGTTTCAATATAGAAATGTGGTATACATTAATTGCAGTATCCTCAATACTTGTTTGCCTAAGATAAACACGTTATTTTACCGCCTAAAAAATTATTTGTCTGAAATTAATTTCCCTAATTAAATTCAACTGTATGAGAAACAGGAAATATATTCATAAAGGAATACATCAATATATACACGCCATATTTCTTTATAAAATATAGATAGGCCAATTTTTTGGAGTACTGAAACTTTTCTTTATGAAAAAAAATCAGAAAATTATGTGCTGAGTAAAATCAGCAGCCTTTTTTGAGTCGTATTCAACAGTCGTTAATTTGAAGAACAGGAAAATTTGAAAATTGACGTTTGTTAGTAAATATCTTGCTTGCACAAAAATAATGAGACATGGTGGTCACATACTAAGGTAGAGGTTGAATGTACTATAACACTCACCTTCAGGAGGAAGCATAGTAATAGTAGCAGCTTCATGCTGCTGGAGATCTGAAAACAAAGAAGAAGGACTATTAGACACACATAATCAAAATAATTATTGACCATACACGAAGTTAATTGAAAACGAAATAGTGTTCGATTCTAAATAGCAAAGTGAATCAGACCTCAATGCTTGCTATAACTAGGTTCCACAAGCGTTACAGATTTGTAATCTAAGCGGAATGAATGATCCATCGTTTTTAAAATAACATTCCACAATTGCTGATCTCTCTTCCCCTCTGTATGTTGCTATTTTTAAAGTTTCTAAAGTATGTTATTATTTGAATCCTTAAATCTTATTATGGTTAGCCTGCATCATGAATACAAAAAACTACAGTATTCTTCTTTGAGTCACAATTTATTAAAACTTTGTATCTTTTATGTTTTTTTCGTAATAAGTGCTTAAAATAGTAAAATAACTTTAGGGACACCTTATACATAGGCATTTAAAGTGCTCATAAAATGAAGTGACTAATTTGGTAGAAGTGTGTTTAAACGAAAAGTATATGTATTGGTATGCGGCAGGTGACTGTCATTGTCATTGAAAATTATCCAATAATACTTATTCGTATATGAAATGAAAGTCAAATTGTAATACTTGCCTTAGTAATAAAGTAACAAATACTTTGTTAGCTACATAATGTCTCTTCATGTGATCAGAATACAGTTTATCAGCATAAGTTAAATATTGATTATAAGAAGCATTGTTGAGGGTCAACATTTGATGAGTTGCTAGCGTGCATATTCACATTTGAGCTTTTCGAATGACACAATCATTTTAGACAATTTCCGTCCATTTTCAGTTTTCATAGAACATTAAAGCATAAACTGCGCTGACTGGGAGTGTCAACTAGACTATTATTCGACACATACTGAATATTAATAGCCCTGTCTTGTATGTTTGTTCAATCGTTATCAAACATCCTATGAGACTGAAAAAGCATAGTACTGAAGGACTCTTACGGATCGTCTTCTGAATTCATAATTTGAATGAAGAACGAAACTTTCTCTTTTCTTCTGGGACAGAGTTAAGAGGCCCACTTTCTTTAAGCGTTTAATGAGGAAACTCGCTTCAACATTCCAGCTAAGCCTCAAGGGCCTACAACTCGGTAGACTAAGATTAACTGCAGCATTTGAAGAAAAATTGAATTCAAAGTCTCAGAGCAAAACAAAATATCTGTTTGAGGCCAGGTGAGAGTGAGAGTGAACCAGAATTTACGATCAGGTGAAAGTCAACCAGAAGACTTTGAGTGAGCAAAAATTCATACGAACCCCAATCCGAATTTTATCGTCTGACCGGCGCTAATTTTCGTCAGAATTAACCAGTAATTATCGCCTTTTCTTACGATAAACCGATGATATCTTACGATAAACCGGTAATTATTATCTGAAAAAGACTATTTTTATCGTCTTTCCCCTATGCTTGGAATGACGGTAGGAATAAGACTGTAAAGACCGGTCAATATCGTTGGCGAACATTTCATCGTCTGGAAATACCTATAATTACCGGTAATAACCGGTACTATTTCTATCGTCGGAAGTTCCTACTATAAACGATGATTATCACCGCAAATCGATGATTCTCTCCGGTAAACCGACGAAAAAATTCGGATTGGGACGGTCAAGCAAAAGACTTGGAGTTGCTACCGAATTCAAATTTCAGATTTAATGAAAGAGTCTGTATTATAGCAGAATTATCAATTACGGTTGGGTTGAGGGCGGGGAATAATAAGCATATTTGCAGTGTATTTTCTCTAAACGCGAGTGTCATCCGTCAAGATGAGATATCTTCGTTGTTCAACATTATTATTTTCACATGGACTTAAAATCTTCGAAAACTAAAAGAACATAAAATGGTATATTGAATTATAGACCACTGAACATTATGTATTCGCTATAAAGATTGGTCTCATAGCTTACTCGTCTTTTAAAGCCACTCTTGACATGAGTCAAGATGAGTGCCACAGCTCAGCTCAACATCAGGAATGTAGGGAAATATTTCCTGTCTAGAAAAACGAAAGATTTCTCCTAGAACTGAGGTGAGGTATTCCCAAAAAGCTGAGATTGTCAATCCAGTCAACTTAAAAAAATAGAGGAAAATCTCCTTTCATGACACTTTTGCTAAATGAATACATAGGTATATTTCATGGAACCAGTCGCATGTTCCCAGGCAGAAATTCTTACGCTACAATTCACAAAAAGACATCTCTCGTCAACGAAAGAGAGAGTTCAGGAATTCTCGATTCAAAAGCTGCATGACCACTTCAGACAGACTGTACCCTCGACTTGACCCTGATTGTATGACGCTGTTTCTCAGAATGCACCTCAATAATACATTTGTGCTGTGACTAATTCCATTATAACTTTATCGCCTAGTTTTCGTAAATTATAATAACAGCACTCTAAATGCCTCATTAAAACATGGCGAGGATTGTTAATTTGGCAGCTAAGATCGTTTAGAATCTTCGAGTAGTAAGTTTTTTCAGTGGGGTTTGATATCATTTATCAAAAGAAGTTTTATTTGTAGGCTTAGTTACTTGCTAATGTTCCTTGAAATAAAATCCTCTTCGCGCCGTGAGCATACCATAAGTTATGTTAGTCAATATTGCTGTAAAATACCAGACTTTTTATTAATTCCCCATTTATTGAACACAATGTTTTAATGGTAGTGTCATTCTCAAAATAACTTCTGCATAAGTTTATCAGTGGTAAACTAAGTTTTATAATATTAATCACAACTTGTGTTCTATAGTTTCTAATTCATGTGAAAATATTTCGTGTTTAGTCCACTTTTATTCCTGCTCATTACTGGCCACTTTCACCACATATATGGAAACACTTGGGTTTTTACGGAGACCACCTTTGAGCGTAGCTGTTTTGAGTTTTAAAGCTAAATACTATAAGCTTTAAAAAATCTCCTTTAAAGGGCAGATTGAATTGTCTGAAACTTTATAGCCTGTTTACTTTTCTTTGTCCAAGCTCTGCTCCGGATTGATGATATTTAAAAAGGATTTCATGAATATGTCAAATGTCCTAATTATGTATAATAGAGAACGATCTCTTGTAAAGATTGAGGCTCTAACTCACAAAAGCACACATTAAAAATCTCTGAGCGAAAATGGACTGTGAAAGGCAAGGTTTGGCTACCGGGATCCCTTTCTCCCAATTCCCATCATTCGAATTACAGATGTAACGTGTAAAGCTTACAATGATTCCCCCTGTCGTAAACGTTGAGTTTACTTACTGGTATAAACATGTCCCCTGTTAATGAAACAACAAATTTCGTGTTTTAGACGACTGCAAGTTTATAATTCTTAAGTCTAGTGCATTGATGGGTTTATGTGTAGGACAAAAACGCTAACACACAGCAAAAAGTTAAAAAAAGTCGTATGAATGATTGTGTGCCCACAAAGTTTTCTGGCTATTTTATCCCCGTGAAGAGCACAGAGTTAACACTCAAGCTGCTGATTGCAGTCATCTCCAGTAGATATTCTACTTGACTTATAAAACTGTAGTTTACTCTTCAAATTAACATTTCAGAACTCGTAACATTTGGCTTAAAATCTTCATAAACTTTAAACTCTTTTGAATTTTCTCTAACCAATGCTTAAATGGATAATTGGCAGCAACATTTTTATCCCACGCTTTTTATTGATTAATCTTCCCATACATGCCTACTGTTTTTATAATAGCTAACATAGAAATAGGAAGTGAGTATTAAATATATCTCTTTTCGAGTGAATCCCTTTAAAATGTGAGAGGTATGGACTCTCATTGTAGTCATACAACGTCTCTTTATTTACGTTAAATTAAAATTTACGACTCTCTTTAAACTCCTACGTTCTTATTAATTTCAGACAGAAAGGATTAATTTTTCTATGCATTTACACATGACACGTTTCCAGATCATTTCTTTAGAAAATATTAGCCCTTCCATTAAAGAAAATGAGTGGACGCCCTATCCACTAACTGCATCCACTCATGTGGGGCAGAGTTCAACTTGATATTTAAGAACTAGCAAAAAATTCTGAGGCTTGCAGGCTCTCGTAGAAAGTAGTTTTTTGAAGTGTGTGGCCAGGACGCAAGGTTATTTGTCAATTCTAAGACGCGTGCATCCGACTGTGATGCAGCTTGTCGACCGAATTTAGGACTTGAGATACACGTGTTGGAGGAACAGCTGAACTCAATTCTGAGTTAACGCCTGGAAGCATCTACAGGAAGCTGCAGGAAAATATAGGCTAATCCATTCACACGTTCGAGAAAATTTGACCTGATACCAGGTAAGCAAAGAAAAAAATTATACTTTGGATTTTGGAGATCTACACAAACCCAAATGTCAGTTTATATAATCTAGGAGCCATTTTATGTTGTATATTTCTAAAATACAGTATGTGCGTTTCTTAATTCAAGAAAATTGCAATTCAGTTCCTATTGAAGAGAAAAAAGCGAGACATTTGGGAAAAAATTTTGGAAGACACAATGTAAAATAATCAATAAAAAAGTCAATAACATCCCATTCATGGAACAGTTATGGAAGGATATTGACTCAATACTATTGATCAGTCACAGAGTCAATTAAAAATTAGCATCAAAAGCCATCTACTTCAATACAACAAATCAACTTTTCTTTGTTTGTAAATCTCCTTTCATTTTTAAGTTTAGTTAAAATACAACGGATAACTGAGTGTAGAAAAAAACATACAAATTGTTTTTAAATCCACGGCAATCTCTACCTCATTCTATTGAATGCAGTTCATTCGCAGAGTGAAAGTGAAATGACAAAGAAACTGCTGTAGCAAGTGATTTTTTCCTTTTGGAATATTCTTTCCAGCGATATCCTCTCACTGTATGTACTGTGTCTTCTGAGAGTATGAACCCTGTAAATATCTGCTTCAGTTTCAATTCATAAGAGAGTATGAAAGTTATCATAAAAAATTCAAAATAATCTGAACAGTCAATTATATCGAGTGATTTCATTGCATAAAGTAAAAAAATTCTTCGAAGATGAAAGTAAAATTTCTGTGAGAAAAAATTGTCGTTTTAATGAGGAATTAAAACTCCATGAACGTAAATCAGCTTACATTCATCTGAGTATTCGATCTTTCATGAAATGATTCTATTCGGGTATGCAGTGTTACCCAATTTTCATGGAAAACTTTGTAGTACTACTTACTAACGCATACAAAGTTCACAAAGAAAACTCCGTGAAAAGTACTTAATTTTTTGTGATGCAATTAGAAACAATCTTTTTTTGCAAGAAAAACTCGCTAAGGCTTACGTATTTGTTCTATGCAATGAGTTTTAGGCATTTCCTTATTTAAGAGCGCATACATATGTCACTTATAATATAAAGTTGAAAAAAATAAAAGAAATTTATTGTCATTTGTCTGAAAACACTTCAGACATTTGTTAGATATTTAGTTCTGAAAGGAAACTAGTGACATCATGGGCAAAATATGAGGAAAAATAAGTTTTGTCATCTCTTTTTTTGTGCAAGATGGTGTAAAAAGAGCTACTTGAGGCGTAGAGATGTCCAAAACTCAATAATTTTTTATGGTGACAAGTTTTACCATAAAAAAGGATTTTTTTATGTGGTTTCAAATATTCTATTAACCATTTTTTTGAAGGAACGATGAAAAGCTAATATCAGACAAATATATCCGAAATTAAGCTGATTTTCAGTTTCTATTCAATGGTTTCACTGCATGCCTTAAAGAGTATCATTCAATTTTCATGCTAGGTTGTCACGCTATTTGCTTTCCATCCCATTATGTACAGACTTCATTCAGCGTCATTTGTTTTGTTTATTTTGCCCACAATATAGTTCGCAATATCCAAAATTATTAACCTTGAGGAGAAAAAAATCATTGCTAAGATATACGTTTGAGCAATGCAGTTAAGTAAATAGTAAAATGTCCGTCATGGTAAAATATTTATACCTAAAAGACTTAAACGCATTGACATAACAGCTAACTAAGCTAAAATAAACGTAAATTGCACTTGAATTTATTTTTTTTTGCCTATTTGTTTTTTTAAACAATCAAATAAAGAATTTTTAAGATTCATTCTGCATGCTGACATCAGTGCATACTGCTTGAATAAACATCAGTAATCCCTTCATGTTTACATAAAATATTACGTATTCAAATACTGCTTCAACGTAAAGGCGTCTACTCATTGACTTGTGTAGTTTGAATATTGATTAAGCCAACGGCGATGAAATTCATGCATGGTGAACACCGAGCATCTCTGGCTGGCCAAGGTTAGCGGTTCTTCAGCGAACAATCCATCAGCTGTGAATGTAAAATTAATTGTTCCACTCCTTATTGAAGGATGCCTTCATGACTGAGGTTAAGGACAAACTTGAAGCTAAGACGCGATGGTGAAAACTGAACACGTACTCTGATCACACTATTATTTCAATGTCAAGAAGCCTGAAGAGTGTTCTGAGGACTCCCTTCTTTTAAATTATTTGTTGGCATTCTTCCATTGCTTCTTACAGTAGTTTCAGTGTTTTATTTATTTAAGGAAAATGAGAGCTTTTAATCTTAATGATGATCCTAATTAATCTAATCGACGTTAATAGCAGAACTGTCATAATATCTTGTGCAACGCAAGTACAATCGAAGTTTTTACTAAAAAAGGGATAAAGATTGAAGAAAAATCTCGAGAGAAAGCTCATAAAAGCCAGCAAATCATGCATCACCGTTCAAAATATTACGACAACAATTTTCATTGAACTAAGCTTCTTTTCAGCGTGATGGAACCTGTTTCTCAATTGCTTCAATGGAAGCCAGTTTCGTTCAATGTTTTTACATTTTTCATCTCGGAATATGGGTCATCTCGCGCACCAGCAGCGAACCACTTCGTCACCACCGTGCCCCAACACTTTTATACGACAAAGAAAACTGGCACGCATTTCTTGCTGGAAGTTGCATGTTACTGGAAGAGTAGCAGTCCGGAACAAATTCTCAGTAGCACTGCATGTTCGAGGACGACGATATGCCAAATGGGTTTTTCTCATAATCTTTATATTTGACTGACAGCAGATTTATAGTGTTAGACCTGTGTGAAGTTTTTAAATAAATTTTACAAAAACTCATGTGAAACCTGACTGACTATTTTTCATAATTTCAAAAGAATAAATTTACAGCACTACCATTTTGTGTTTAGAATAAACTTGTGCCCTATTGTTTTTCCTTCTTTTGGGGATATGCTGCTGAATTTATGTCTTACTTTAGTTGAAAAGATAAAATGCTGTAAGATTAACCTTTTATTTCTACTACTATGAAGTACTCAGCGATTGTTCCACTTTTGCTTACATGGATGACCTGGTACGCGATTGCGCTATCCCGCTTATATGGAAATCTACTACATGATTTCCCTAGTGTTAATCTAAAGCTAAAATACGTTTCAGTGACCTGCTCGTAAGCATGCATGACCATAAAAGGAGGTGAAAATTCTGTGACTGAAACCTTTAAGTTTGACAATATAGTGGAACAGAAGACTTGCATTCATCGCCTTGGGTAAAATAAAGAAATTTTTCTCTCTGCAGCCAACACATATGAATCTCCTTGCCAACATTCTTGATTGGATTCGCACGTATAGTTGATAGCAGGACGACATCAAACTCTGTTGAAGACAGTAGCACATTATTGCGCCTTTAGAGTGTGAAAAGCGAACAGAACTTAATTTAAGTTCATGATTTGATAGTCGTCATATACTGAATTGTATATGGTTTTCCTTGTAGAGAATATATAAGGAGTAACGTCTAATTCCCTTGCTTGATTTTAAATTCAAGGGAAACATGGATTCAAGATTCTTACCGAATTGGAATTGGCTTACAATAATTAGTTAAGAGTAACGAAGAAAACTGGATATTATATTCAACAGCACAGACACTTTTGATTGCAAATATTGCTATAAGAATTGGTAGAACGTCAATGATCCACGGAAAATGCTTCTATGCCACAAAGTGACACTGAATGCATTTACTACAAATAGCTTATCTAGAATTGCCAATACGAGACGTTATGCTTAGGTTTGTACTGATACATGTTTAGAGATCACAACACTGTTGAAAAATAAAGTGTAAAGTAGCTCAAAGCGCATTTTAAATTTTTTCTAAATTATCAACATGCTGCCTTTCAATACTAATTGAATATTTTGCTACCGAGAACATGTATGCTATCATAGTAAATAAAATAATAGTTAGCAATGTAACTTGCAACAAATGTATTTTAAAGTCTCAACTCTGCCGTTGAAAAATGAAGTGATTATGTAAATGAGGGGCAAAAAAACTCAACTATCGCGATTGGATGAACTCGTAAATAAAGAAGTAATTTAAATGAATGAGATCTCCAAAAATATATTCGCAAAAAAATGGAATGACTCAGCGTTTCAGAAAGGTTTTCCCAGCATCAGAAATGTTTTTCTTGTAATCGTAAAAGTAGCATTTTGTTTAGCACTGTCGTATTATATAGGGTAAAATACTGCAAAGGATGTTGTCATAATAAAAAAAAATTCCAGGAACAGGACATGTTTCACTGTAGAATCAATAATTGACTGCTCAAGAAATGAAAGATAAATCTCATTGAAACTTCAGCATTTGGGTTTAACTCAATAATTCATTTTAGCAGGAGAAAAAGGACTACTACGACACAAAGTGATCCATGCGCAGTTTTTTCTATATCCTAGATGCCAATAACCGTCAGTAATAATCTAATATCGTAAGTTCTCAAACGCAATTAACGAACACTAAGTAAACCTGCATGATATGTTATTCATATACTGAAACGACATAGATGCATAAAATAATGCAGTCAGTATTATTCTAGAAATCTTAGAATTTTATTGCACATTTCGAGCAAGCCTTTTAGCCTAATGACTTGAGAAATTGAGATAAATCGAGTGTGATAAGCCTGTACGAAAATAGTCAGAATTAATGATGCAATCCAGTGAAACAAGAAAAAAATGGATATGATGTTTGCAAAAGGCGATGCGTAATAAGATCTATTAAACTGCAAATGCAAGCAAAAACGGCGAGTAACGACTGAAAAACGAAGGCAAGCTGTGATTATCAAAATTCATTGACCAGTGCAACCAGCGAAAGTTAAGACGGCAAAAGTCGAGACAAACTACAATTAAAATGACGGAAAAGTCACAACGAACTACGATTGTAAAGACAGCTACAAGTGAGACAAAAATCAGTAGTCGATACGGAGCGAGTTATGTATTCAAAAGCAATGCCCGATGTATAGAACTGCACGCTTTAAAAGCTGCAGTTGACCACAACTCGAACTGAGAGGCTGAGGTCGGGATGGCTGGGTCTTTGAAAGTGAGAGTCTGAGCATGAGTAATGCCAACGTGTTCTGTGTCTCAGCCGGGGGCTGTGACCGCCACATGCATGTATCCTGGCAACAACGCGGCCCCTCACGGGGAGAGGGCAGCTTAAGAATGTACCTATTGTAGGACACATGCGATGTTATTGCTACATTAGGAGCATACCTGAAGCGTGTATCCTACTGTACTTCACTTTTAAAATCCAACGTCGAAAATCCTTGATACAATTTTTTGTTTTGGGCAGATAAATTTTCAAACTTAGCCACCACATGCCTAGCATGAAAATTTGCACCCTTCGTTCCAGAAAAAAAGTGAAGTGCGCTTTTGGAAATGACCGTTCGCTCACTGCTCATGTAATGGACGTCTTACGAAACCGAGAGGGGGTCTGCATTCAAGAGCACTCCTTAGTAGAGCTTTATAGGAATTTTCCCTTTTCCGGTGATTGATGAGTTCACTGCAACATGGCCATCACTTTTTATTGTAGCCACTCTATCGAGGAAGGGAAAAAGCTGCACAGTTATGGGCACTGCGTTTGAGAAATTGTAGTGGGTTTTCATTTATTAAATTAACATGACATCGACACCTGCTTCATTGTGTGTATTTGGGTGTTTTTCACAACTTTTAAGCGTGCGCATATATCCTGTACGATACAGTTTTTTGATTAAAGAAAGAGAGAAGTTGGTATTCAAAATAAGTTCCTGGTGAATAATTGTATTGAGAATGTTTCAAGTGCGTTGTAAGCAGGAGTTTGGAGCGCATATTACTGATCATCAATTTTACATCCGTTAAATGAGTATTTAGTTTAAAAGATTTTTATGAAGCCGAGTGAACTCGAATGTTTTTACATTCAAAGTTGAATTGCCAAAGGCACGACTATGAATTAATATTTTATTAGGATCATAAGAGATAAAAAAGTAAGTATGGCTTGAGCGAAACCTGAGTAAATCGCCAAGGGTTTAATTCAGTGAGCTATAGAGACGTGAATTTGCGTATTAATATGATGTTATAAAGCCTACATTGAAAAATCCTTCATTAAAATTCTGGTTGGCCCATTTATTTCTTAGAAAGGAGTTCTAGAAGGAAGTAACCTTGATATTTAAGCTCTTTGATAGTTATTTTTAATGCTAAACACTGATTGAAAGTACATCTGAAAGCTTGTTTGAATTTAATATACAGTATTTTGGGTAAATTCCATGTCAAACATTGGCCAAAAAGAATAAAATCAAATTTTTTTTTTTTTTGATCGACATGAAAAAGTTTTTGTGCTAAGAAACTTCATAATTAACCTTGGATAATCTAACAAAATTTTATTATTCATGTAACATCAAAAACACCCGAAAAGTACGTAAATAAAATATTCTACTTACGTGCACATAGCAGGGATCAAGTTAAAAGTACACGAGTGGTCAAAAAATCACAACGACTGGTGATGAGGGCAAGAACCATGAGAGGGCACTGGGCAGAACTGAGGGCAAGAGACCATCACCAACCAACCAACCACAGCGAGAGACATCAGCCAACAGGCGAGTGCTAGAGCATGCCTCTACTCAGGACCTACCTTGTCTTATCTCCCTCCTACCCAACTGGGAACTAACAGAGACTCAGCAAACTTGCTATAAGATGCTGGCCGACACATCGCCTTTCCATATAGGAGGGGGCAGTTGGAACTGGGGTCACAGCTCCCCACACACTCACCTACCCATGCTGACCCAGAGCGCCCCACTCGACCAATCTCCAGCCTTGCTTGCTTCTCCCAACTCCTCCTCGCTGTGACGCCGAGACTCGTAAAGGTCGTTGCTGTGACTTAAGGCTCTTCACTTTCGTCACTTTCATTTGGAGTATGCGTGCATGGAATGCCACTGTCTCCAAGTTTGCGAGAATGTCAACAGAAAACTCGCAAACCTCATGTGAACTTGATAAAAATCGATATTGCTGGTTTAAATTATAGTCGGAATTTTCTCACTTGAATATAAAGTTCTTGGGGATCAGTAGACATATTGTCTCAATATTTGAATTAAGTTTTATTGCAGGTAGGTCAAAATTCCAGGTAACAGATTTATTGTTAAGAATTTATCCAAAATTGGAAGAAAATGTTATTTTCCCTAATAATCAAAACCCAAATGTCAAAAACCCAAAACCCGAAACCTAAATGTGAACCCAATGAAACTCCCCGTCGTAAAAGTTATTGCAATTACTTTATCAGAAGTAAAAACTCGAGACGAATTTTGAAACATTTCACATTCGGGGCTGGTCGCTCAAAATTGATTGTTAATCCGTTGCGATTCTCCTATAAAAAAAGTTTCTGAGAAACTTCCCAATGAAGTACTGTTTCAGAGGAAAAATTAACTATGGTTCTTCCAAAGTGTGATTGTTTTGATTTAGCAGGTTATGTGTTACTAGAAATGGCCGAGTTTACGTATAAAATTGAACATTAACATTCTAGAGCCTTTTTACTGCTCCTAGTTAGAATGTAATCTCACACAAATTAGGAGGGCATGCCTTTTCAATGACAGTATTTGTAAACTAATTTATTTTCTCACCCCATACTAATTTTCTTATTCTTTTTTGAAAACACGTTGTACGTTATCGTTTACTTCTTCCAGATTTATTTGTTTGGAAATGACCTTAGTCTTGAAACTTCAAAATAATGCTTTCATTATCTTTACCAATAAAATAATACAATAACTGTTTTATGTTCTCTTTCAATTTTATTAGATTTCATTGCGTATATGTTTGCACTATATATATATATATATATATATATATATATATATATATATATATATATATATATATATATATATATATATATATATATATATATATGTATACATTTCCTAAGTATTAATTTTAAAATTTATCTGAATTGTTTCCATGAATACCATAATAAATTCTCGTAATACTTAGTTATTATTTAACTTGTAAAGTACGCCATCAGTGAACTTCAATTCTTCATCAATCGTCCATCATTGTTGCTCAGCCTCATACCTCAGATGGACAAAACTCATCACCACACCATCTTGTCAATACGATTGGTGTTTATTTTTCTTACGGCAGATTTCTCTCTCGCAATCCCGCATGTTCCTGACAACCGTAAAACCCAGGATTCCCACTGTCTTACACAGAGTGCGGCACCATAACTTCCTTTTTTTCGGAGAAAGTTTCTTTCAAAAAAATGAGTTATGTTGCCGCATCCTGTCCCTCGGAACGTCGAAGCTGGATCCAGCACGAGGTTCTGTACAAATACCTTACAGGGACTAGCCACGACTCAGCAATCGTCATTATTGCATCGTAAAAACCTTCAATGCGCAGGTCCAGGTCCATTAATTGGCGCTAAAAAATGCAGCAAATTAATAATTATACTCGAGCAATCTGATGTGTCAACTACTTGCCGTCGTCGCCTGAGTAATTTCCGATATCCAATCCTAATTTTGACTGATAGAATCGAAATTCTAAGGATGATGTTTTTATGAAAACTTTCAGTTTATCTCTTCAGTGGCATAACAGTAAGAAATTTATTCAATATTTTACACACTAGAATTACTAGCAGCCAATGGTACTCGTTTTTGTCTAACAGAACGATACGAGTCAATTGGTTCAATATATGCTTTATCTCCATGTAGTTTCAATGGAATTATAATAGGCCAACATTTCAAATCTTCAAGCTTGAGATCAGCCAGTTGACTTAGTCTAGGTTTCTACAAATTCAACCATGATCAAAATCAAAAGAATTATCACAGAACAAGTCATCCTGAACGAAAAATTCATATTTATATAGCAGGACGTAAACTTGAACCCATGTAAATAGGTACAGGTGCATTTCATTCATGGTTTACTATGGAAGCCTATTAGCTTGTGATGATTGATCAGTCTCAGCCGCAGGTTGTGTTCACGTTCGTAATATTTACCTGCGTCTACTATGCGTAAAGTACAGTATTGAGTGCAAAGTCACATTTGTTTAAAGTTTGAAATGACGCCGAAAGTGACGTGCATTTTGAGAACCAGTTACATTTCCAATTTACAATTGCTTATGAGAACCTGCCAACAAAAACAAATTATGATGCAAAATAAATCTACAGTACTCGTATTTTTGTTTCAGTTCTCATTGTCAATCCATGCAAAACAATGGCCAAAGTTTAAAAAATGCGCAGTAAGTTCAGGATGATTTTTTTCGACTTATATAAGAGAATTCTTAAATAATAAAGCAACAGTAATTTTTAGCAGAGATAATCAGTATTTTTAACACACTTTCGACACACTTTCACAGCACCGAATTCGGAGTCCAGTTAAAAATAGCCGAATAGTTTTAGTTACCAAGTATTTAGCCGATAAGAGTATGTTAACTAAATTCAGACGCCGACTATTACGAAACACATTTATTGCTTTCAGATCTTGGTAATTTGTTATGGTTCTCAACCTGCACAAACTTCATCCTAATTATTCTTGCAATAATTAGTACAGGACCTGGTGATGCACTCAGATACCCATTATGTAAAAGTAATTAAAGATTTTCAGTTTTATTTTTGTTATTGGACATGATGTAACTGATGTACGAAAAAAAATTCACACTCTATTGATGAGAGCGTAGTTCCAATCAAATATTACTTATTCACGAATGAAATTTATTTCATGATATAATTAAAATTCATTTCTCACTCAGATTTTTACGCGTTGTATAAATATTCGATTTTGAACGAACAGCATCAGTTCCGGTGTCATTTAATTTTTTCGATGAAACACTGATC
Organism: Trinorchestia longiramus; assembly: GCA_006783055.1. Classification (NCBI taxonomy): domain Eukaryota; kingdom Metazoa; phylum Arthropoda; class Malacostraca; order Amphipoda; family Talitridae; genus Trinorchestia; species Trinorchestia longiramus. Next base: position 144,825 of record VCRD01000933.1, read on the forward strand.
AGTTTTCTTTCCTAGGTGCATGCAAACCCCCACTCTCATTCCGAACGTTGCCCAGTTTTGCACAATAAATCTCTCTCTTAGACTTGTGTCCTTTTATATAGTCATAGTCATAAAGGAATTTTACAAAACCGTGCATTCACCTCCCAATTTTCGTTTGATCTTCACCATTTTTACCAGTTAGGTAAGTTTCATTTAATACAATTTTCATGAAACTTTGATTACTTATTTTTTTAGCATCGTTTATCATTGCTGATAGCAATGGCTAATTCATGAAAAACATGCATATTGATCGTGATGAAGACGATTACTGAAAGCGTGGTGAGTTTGGAGGCTACCTTCGTCACGCTGATGCTTCCAGTAATGACACCAGTCTGCGCATCCTCCGTGATGATGGATTTAATGCCAGGAAAACGTGTTGCACGTTATTTCCCAACCCTTGAAATATCGGTACAGTGCTTGTGAACGGTAAGAAATTCTTGTGGTGCATGAAAAGAAAAATCACTCTCGTCATAAATTTTCAGCTTGTGTGACATAATGGAGTGAATATTTTAGTGTTTTTGCTTTTTAGGGACATGAACACGAGAAAACTAATGGTGATCATATTTTAATAAATTCTAGTGCATTTATTCAACTGGTATAACAAGTTCTTCAACGCAAAATTTGAAATCAGTGTTCCATAAGTAAAACAATTTTGTTCAAACTTAAATATCATCCGGCAATATATCAGACCTGTATTCAGAAAAATTTATTATTAGGGGTATTTATTTAGAATAAATACATCTATAGACTAAATATAATCAGTACACTTGATTGTACATTTCCTGCCCTCAAATTTCAGTCATTAGATAATTTACAAGTATCTCGGCAAATTGACTGTCCGGTGATTGTTGGAAGATTGACAGCGTCGTTCGTCTGTGTCGTGCAGCTCTATCTCTGTAGCCGCATGAGCTCAGACAGACAGTGAAAGTATTAAACAAGATAGGCAAAATCGAGTTCGATGGCTGGACTCAAATGTTGCCTCTTGAGATAGTTAAGCCAGTGCACGCTCCACATATATCCAACAATTCACTGAATTGTGTGATATTTTCTTTTTTTCTAATTCTTGCTCAACTGATTTGATTGTTCAAAGTCTATGTAATAGTGCATGTGCAATGCTCAGTGTGCACTTACCGTTATATTCGCTGGAAATTTCGCATTGTAATTGAGAATGGTTCTTTAAAATCTGAAGTTTAAGGCAGTGCTCTCTGTATCTTGGAGAAGATATATGCAATCTAAATACTTTAACAGTTTTCAATAGATTTTGAAAAATGTGCGTACTACTTTACTTAGTTGGTTATATTCTGCGAGTTGAAAATTTGATCAATAAGTATTTTTTTCTTCTTTTCCTTCTTCTTCCTCTTCTTTTTCTTCTTCCTCCAATAAATGTTATTATAAAAAAATTCATTTCTAAGACTCAATAAAAACATGTTTGAATTGCTATTAACATTGAAAACGAAGCTTTTCCAATCATTGGTCCCTGGATCCCGAAACCGTCAATGAAAAATGAGTTTTTGGACTTACATTTGTGCTCCTCTTGTTTCCATTTTTATTTCAGGTTTAGATATCCATGTGATTTGAATGCTAGAAGGCACAGATTAAAAAAGCGTCCCTGGCTTTCACTTTCAATCCAACAAAATATAATTTGTACCAAGACAACGAAGTCTCATTTGTGAACCAAGTTCTTGACCCACAGAAAAATTATTTTCGCCTCCGGCATTTCTGTGACTGAAGATAAAAATGTAAACGTAGGACATAGGTATTCATAATTTTTTGCTATCAATATTTTAAAGATAAAAACTTTTTGGTTTAGAATAGTTAGACCTATTGAAAAGAAATCTCTTCAGTGCTTTCTTTTACTATTTGCAGAATATCCGTAGTTCATACATTGCAAACACCAAGAGAAACAAGTATAATTCGACAAAATTACATTTCGGTTTAAAATACGAATTCGACATTGAATTTATACCGTGGAACATGAACGGAGATCTCACCATGAGCTTTGGTAGGTTTCTCGAAAATTTTCTTGGCAAGGACTTGTTCCTTCAGGGTCGGTCGGCATGGTGAGTCAAAGCCATCGCCGCTACTACCTTCACTACAAACTTGTACGCTATTCTTTAACTCGGAAGTGCAAGTACGTACCAACAAGATTTTAATAAGTAGATTAATTCAACTTCAGCAGAAAATGAATTCATTGTTCTATAGTGTTAACTGTATGCTGTAGGTCGCAAGTTTGTGTGAAATAGGATCAGTTATATTCAACAAAAACGCTCAAATTAGTTTATGATTCGGAAACAACTGAACTAAATTATAGTTGTTTATAAAAACCATGAATATTTTCGATTCACTAAATTTGGAAAAAGCTGTTAGTTATTGGCCTTTGGCAACTATGGCACACAGTACATCCAGAGAAAATCCGGCGTCTAGAAGTTTTCAACTCAACATGCGACAAGAGTACTGTATATTACAATCAACTGTTAAATATCTTTTCAACTCCAATGAAAATCTTTCGTTGAAGCCGAATAGATATTGAAAACAACATTTAATGTGCATTATGTATTGAAAAGGATCGTGCACAATTTTCCAAGCCTTTCTGAGATTTCGTAAGCCAATCCCATTTGTTTTTATAATTATAGTTCACTTCATGCATTTCTAAAAATCTAGTGAACTTTTAACTGCATTTTGCCCAAGCACACATACAGCAACACAACTGAACTCCGAGTATCAGAGGAGAAAATTTGATAAAGTCAGGTGAAAGTTGAGATGCAAATTAAAGCTATAATGCCTCAGCGTTCTACAACTCTTTCTTCAACTGCAGCATAGAGCCGATTTGTGGAAACGTGTTTTGCATGAGCCATGTCTTATTTACGAATATTATTCGAAGTAAACTTAAACATTTGCAACATATTACAAGATGAATGGGTTACCAGGAGACTGGTACGGCACAGTGCGGGAAGATGCAGAGAGTGCAGAAGCAAAGGAGCTGCAGCAACAGCACTCATCTCATGCACAGCCTGCAGCACAGCAGTCAAGGTCGTCGTCTTCTGTCGGGTCAAAACCATTTGGGAATCCACGCACCTAAACTTTACCTGCAATAAGCTTACGAACACTAATTCACACAGCACATCCAGTATTTGAATGCATGAGCTGCTTACAAGGCATGGCAGCAATTGACTCGAAATCGCAACTTATGCAAAGAACGTGCGTGCAAACCATCGACTCGGGAATATTCCACTCTGGGTGTTGGTGTACTAGCTATATTTTTTCATGTGCTTTTTAATTGCTTAAGAACAGTGTGAGATCTTACATACTCATAATTAGAATTCATACTGTCAGATTTGCACATTTTGGAACAAAAATACTACAAGTAGCTGCAACTGCTATTTAATTAATCACCAGTCAGAGGAAAGTGTCACTTATTAGCCATGCCATACCCAAAGATTAGAGTGACTTCATGTCACTTAGTTTCTTTAAAACATCAAATATTGAAACATTGTGTACCCTGAGAACTATGGCCTCTTGATAACTCTTATACTTGATAATTTAAATACGTATAGGTGAAAATCTAGAACATTTCTTATCGCTAAAACAGTAAATATGTATTTTTAAAGAAAACGTTATGTTTACGAGTCACTTGTTACTAAATTAGTAGTGATTAAAACCACTCCAGAATTTTATTACTCAGTTATTTACAGTACTTCAGCACAGTCACTGTTAATATTTTTAGTGAATTTGACTGATACTATAGTTAGAATAGAATAAGACAACAGGAACGAATCGTTTGGTCCATTCTTGGGCTGCTACCCAAGCCCCATGCAACCTAAAGTGAAGATATCAATCAAGCACATACACCTCAATAATATAAAGATATTTGAGTCATATACATGTAGTTTACTCACACACAGGCCTTTCAGTCATGCATATACACCATATTTATACTCAGGCCCCAAGAGTTAGGAATATAGAATCAGTATGTTACAATACTGTGAGATTTCTTTTTCAGCATTTCACATGACGATTTTTAGATGTATTCGCAGTGACAGTAGAAATGATGTTGTCAGGCAGCTGGTTGCAAGCTCCTGCAGTTTTAACTGAATAGAGGTTTTGAACCGGGGATATCCTGAATTGTTAGTTTTTGGCCCTTATTTTAGGATCACATGTTATCGTCTCTCTCGAAAAGCTCTTCTAAGGTAACATCGTTAAAGCCGTTAAGATACTTATGGGTCTCAATGAGTTCTCCTGGCGGTCTTCTTTGTTCTAGGGAGATGAATTCACGCTGCTGAAGACTCCTTTCGTAGATAAGATTACAGAGATCGGGAATCGTTTTCCTTGCTCTACACTGATTTTTAAAATTTTATTAATATCTCTTCGCACGGTAAAAGACTAGAGTTTCACTGCATATTCCAGATTTGGCCTGACTAGCGCTTTATAAAACGGCAATATTATGTTCTTTGACTTGCATTCAAAGTTTCTTGCAATGAAACCAAGGATCCTGCTCACGTTTCTAACAGTTTTTGTCAACTTGCTTATCATGCTTGAGATTTTCAGTGCCAATGACACCAAGATCGGTTTGTCGCTGTATTGCTTCAATGAGTATGTCATTCATTGTGTGTTGGAAATGTCGGTTATTTGCACCAATGTACGAGATTGAATCTAATTAATTTATCAGGTTTCAGGACATCGAAGTAGACGGTTAATGTCTGATTGGATAGTTATTCTGTCTCTTTCGGTGAACGCTTTGTGACAGAGTTTCCTATCGTCAGCAAATTTATTAATTTTACTGTTGATTCCGATATCAGAGGCGTTGTAGATGATGAAGAGGAGAAGGCCTAAACGCTCCCTAAACGTTTGGGGAGCTGCATTTTCGTTGTGATACTTTATAAGTTGTCAACCAATATCGTTAGGTATCCAATATAGTGGTCGATATTTTTACTTTGGGTATCCTTGCCTGAGCTGCGTTCAGCATTCTGTTCATCGGTAGCCTTGGGTGGTTGGTTTTCGTTATTTTCTTGCTCGCGATGAGTCACTGAAGATTGTGCTTCATCCTTAGATGGGTTCGTTTCTGTTGCATTCATTTCATTGCCTTGTTAGTGGTGTGGCAGTATGCTTTTACTTCAGCTCTCCCTATCATTGGCTTCAAGTTGTCGAGAGTTTTGTGCCTTTACAAGCGTTCCTTACAGCGCCCGAGATGCCTGCTGCTGATGATGATGTGAGTTAAAGTATTGTCGTTGTGTCGGGCGTACTGCTCGTTTCCCTGATGGAGTGTAGAGTTGCATATATTATATGGTTGCTCTTTGTGTGCACAAGAATGTACTATTGTCGAACTTTTTACTTCCCAATGTCTCCGAGGAACGTCTAATTCCAACTTGGGACAATTATAGACGCCTTAATTTTATGATGCATTTCTCTGTTGTTGCTCCGTATTTACTTTCAATAGGTCGATCAAATTTCTTACCTAACCATTTTTTTATAAAGAAGCCAACCCATTTGCAATTGTATGGTCAAACTGATTTTCATAGTAAGTCATTAAATTTGAATGCTGCGAGCTTCTGAACCTTGGACATAGTGTTGGACTTGATGTTCTTGTTTCAAGTTTCTCTTGAATTATCGTTGAAGGGTTTTCACAAAGAGCATCAGCAGTTTCCCTTTCGTTTTCCTCTTTGCCTAGTGGATGTAATTATTTACGAAAATAGTCACTACGTTTGCACTGAAGCTCACACACTTATCACACAGTTTTCTTTCTCTCATAATACAGTCATCATGTTTCATCGTCATTTAATACGATGGGTGGTGATCATACGTCACTTCACCGGTCATCAAATCTCTTATCTCAGTCATCATCTCTCAGCACATATTATTAATGAAATCATACAGTCATCACAAACTCATCACTAATTAAATAGATCATTGCAGTCATCACACAATCATGCTTTTGAGTAGTCCGTGTCGCGTTCAAAAGATAATAAGATTAAAAATCAAGTCAGCTTCAGTCTGATTTTAATGATTGGACTAACGTTGGTTCAGGTAACAAGCATTATAATGATGTCAATGATTAAACTTGTGTGGGTTTGGGTAACAAGCATCACACTGACTTTAATGGTTAAACTCGAGTGAGCTCAGGTAACAGTTTTGAAAGATGATATTGAGTTAATGTAGCACCAGTAAGTTGGCTTTCTTTCCCATCTCATGTAATATATGTAGTTTAAGGAAAGTTTTGTTCAATTTTATTCTGGTTACATACCACACCACAGTCTTATGAATGACAAAATAATAAATATCACAGTGAACCCTTCAGAGCTCAAAACGCACTTTATCAAATAGAAAAGTAAAGCCTCTATTCTTATTTTCACTAAGAAACTCAGAGTGATACTGAGAATAATCGTGTTCAGGTCATCTCGGTGAGGGCAGTGCGTGGCTGGAACGTCTACCTTGGATTACGCTTGGTCCAGGTCACCCAGCGTTGAGCTGACGCCCATATCGCTCGCTGGTCAGCGCTCTACCTGGCCAGACAGACAGGCTGGCATCGCTTCAACGTACACTACTTTCACCAGAACTTCAGCCGTCTCTATCCCTGCTGAATACCAGCGCTCTAATCAAGTATTTCCTCTAAATGATCCTGTTTTTTTGTCTTAAACAACAGCTATTTGTTATACTCCATTTGAGGCTGTTCCGATAGTTTTATGCACAAATCTTGCCACGGTATGACCAGGTCATACCGTGGGATAAATATTTTCTTAGGATTGGATATGCTACTAATATAAATTGAGAGGAGGAATATCTTTGAATGGTTACTAAACTTATCATACAAACATAGAAGTGCTAAAATATTCTAGTTTAAAACAGGCAAGAATCAGTTTCGAGATTTTGCTCATGTACGTATCTGTAAATAAAAATAAAAATCCATTTCTGGTCCAGTTCAATATACTGCTTCCGGAAATAATCATCCTTCTGCATCGTAAAAACAATGCCATGAAATCGATGTTTTTATTTTATTTCAATGGTTTTCAGGCCCACTGTTTGCTTAATTATATCAATATCTCTGACGACGAGAAAATAAATAATGAATAGTAAAATCTGTAATACGACGTAAAGTCACTAGGAACGGAATCCAAAAAAATGGCTAACAGACTCATGAAAAATTGAAAAAACAGAGAGTAACGCGAGATTTAAGCTTTTGGACGAAAAACATGGAAATTTAAATCTAGAGTAAAATAGTTTTATGTAAGGCTGAAACAATTGAGAAAATTTTTATTTTCTTTCATGAATCTCTGGCACCCAGAAATATTATTAATTATTAAAAATTTTAAAAAATTTCTAGCATCATACATTAACCTATTTCATCTCCTCTCATCTTCCTATACATACATTTAATTTAGCCATCTGCATTCTCTGTTGTGTGTGCATGTTCTGCACCTAAGAAATATGTCAAATTTCTCTCGACTATTAAATCATTATTCATGGAAACAAAACGTAAAGTATTCTACTAAAGACGAAGAGCTGTCGTTACAACCTTAACCCTTTGCATTATTTTGGTCTGGTGTAATTCTTCTTCTCTATTTTAAAATGCAGATTTTAAGCTTTTTCGCTGGAGCCTGCAAAACTGATTTGAAAATTATGTTAACACGGCCAGTGAATGATAAATGCATGCATTACGGTTTATGTAAATGAGTATTGTCACAATAATTATAGAAGAAGGGATGAATGGTCGACATAGGCTAGAAACATTATCCAACAGTATATAAAGGCAAGGTAAGAATATTTTTCGGTGGTTATCGGATAATCTATGCTAAAAAACTGGAATTTTCTCTCTATGATTCAACTATAGCAAGATCAATACATTAATAATAATACAGTAAACTTGTAACCAACGTTACGCTCTTTCCTTTTGTAGCTATCCACAATAGTGGGTCATTTTGAAACTATCCTCGCTAGACAGCAATAAACATCACTTAAACTTGGAATTTTAATAACTGAAGTACAGTGTTTACTTATCACTTCAAATAAATCCATTAATTTAATAGTGTTCTTATGTACTCAATCCCTGATTTCCAATTGACATAATTTCTTTATCTATGCTGAAACTCGCTCAGCAGCAAAAACCAAAACCGATTAAAATCAGTAGTATCTGAAGGGCGTGGCTTTAACTCTGTTCTCTTTAGGGCTGAAAATGAGTAATTGAATACTACTTTCGCTTAACTGCAGCTCTAAAGATTATTTATGCGAATAAACTTAATGCAAATAGCTATCTGAGCATCAAAATGACTTCTCCTCTGCTTTTTTTCAAACCTCCGTCCATTCCTGAACAGACGCCTGGCTGCAGCCTGGATTCAACAATGCGTAATGGAAATGACATTTGAAGCCTGTCAACAGGTTATTAAAAATGAAGGCAACCATTCAATTAAGATGAATGCATGTTTACTACATTTTGTATCGAATGATTCGATATTAGCACTCAGAGGCGCTTGTTGAATGTTTTCTTTATTTCTAATGATGGCTTCATTAATATGTTCTCATGCGTAAATTCAGACTTCAAATATTTTCACTGTAAAATTGAGAACAATAATTTGACGACAGTAACATTTAATACGAAAGAGATCACTTTCTCTTTTTATGGAAAATAAAGATGCATTGCTTTTGCCTTGCTGTGAAAATCAAACACGAATGTTCGTTCAATAGCAAAACAATTACCAAATCGAATTCATTTTACAGTTTTTGTACTATCTTGCATCAGAATATATCGCATGAGAAAATCAGTTGCCGTAGACAACGGGTTCACAACATAGAATTGAGCAAAAACACACAGTATTCTTTGCAGCGAGTCCCGTAAAATGAGGCTACAGACCTGCCCCCAGCCAAGCAACTGCTACAGTTTTGAAGGATGCTCGAGCGATCTAAGGAGAGACATTGTGCATAATTTCGTCAATTTTGATCACAAAAACATTGTGGCTGCAAAAAGTTAGAGCTGCATTTCTTAAAACAAAGAAGGAAAACGAATATGAAAAACATATCTAGTACTAGAATACCATCACTCATGCAGTACAGGTTGTCAGATGACTCATTTCATCTTGAAAGTGATACGACCTGCATCTGTGACAACAGGGCCCTGCGCTTGCAGGTTCACGCGTATTTTTTGTTAAGAACAGCAAATTCCGCTTTACCGACAAGAGGACCGTAAACATTTGAGCTAAATTACATAAAACATGTACAACAAACTCCGCCGAATATGACCTTGTTAGGACTACATAATTAGGTCGTAATTAGTGGTTGGTCATGTATACCGAATTCTTGAGCAGTGATATTTTCTCCGATTTCATATAGAAGAAAAATGTCGAACGTAACTTTACTATAAAATTATACATCATCTAAAGTAATTTTAGCTCTACAACTGAATAAGTCAAGTAACATCATATATGATGAAATAAATCAAAACACTATTGTAAATTTAAACACTGTGCACAGAGTATAGCCCCTTCAATCGTACGACCATGTGGATTTGTTGTAATGTTGACAAACAAAATGACATCAAAATAGGTCAGGTGGCCAAAAACATAAAAATAAATTTGTGATATTTGCATGAATTGTTTAGCGTGTGATAAAAATTAATAAAATATGATTACTTCTTTGGATTTATAGTTAATTCAAATCTATCTACGAGCATAAAATAACTTGTTTTGAGTATTGTTGTTTGTTTTATATACCGATTTATTGGTCATATTTTCCAAGAACTAATGAAATGGCATTGATTTGATTTTCACCTTAAGAATTACTAATACTTAACGGCTTCGTTGTCTTTACCGATGCTTGTATTTAGCGGAGTCTACTGTACACCTGAAAGTTACTGTGTGTGAAAATTCTGAATTTTTGCTACATAGTGTGCTAAATTTCTCAAAATTGTAGAACTCGCTTCTGAGAATTATATTAATTTTTCTGAAAATTTTGATGAGGTATATGGAATGCCAACATTCACTTATTCAGCAAAATTTGACCAAATTTGTACAGCATCCTGCTACAATTTTCTAGATGCACTTTTTGAAATGTTTATTCCCCCATCGACTGCCGCTAGGACAATTTTGAAGTTCTCTTTCTACTCATTGAACAGTAAAATCTTACGAACTGAGTACAAAATAACAGCTCATATTCATCTATGAGCAAAAAGCTTTTTGTTTTGCTAGTGATAGCACGAACCAGTTCAAAAATTAAAATTCGTGTTTGCACTTCACAGCTACTGCAATTTTATGTGAACTGAAAGTTCTAAAATAGAATACTTTATGTGATCGATGTAAAATTTGGCCAATCTTCACTGAATTCAGCGTAATAATAATGCCTCATGCAGTCATTCGCTTTTTTTTAGAAACTTAGTTATGTACTGGAATTTGTTTGAATGTCGTACACGGTTGAAATTCAAATGCATATCAAACCAGAATGTATTTGGGTTGAATCCTAAACTCGAATTATATTTAAAAAAACAAAGTTAATTTTTCTCTGTGTCATGTAAAATATGTGAATAATCCTAAACTCGGTCATATTCACCCTAAACTCTTCTAAACTTGCAATGTCCTCGTAACGTTCATTACCTGCAATTTTTGCATACCTGTGAATATACCTGTGATTTCAAGAAGTCTGAACACAACTTACATCACAAAAATACTACGGTGAATTTCAATAACATTCTGCTGAAAGCAAAGCTCATAATCTAAAAGAAACGTTCAAGACTATACACGTGCGTTGTCAGAAAGCAGTTGCTAGTGTGCTAGCAAGTAAAATAAAGCAACTGTCTCTCGACTTCAAACTGATGGGTTCTGCACATTATCAGGGTCATGTAATCTCGTGTATGATTCGCTCCATCTTCACACCTCGCAATCGCCAGGCACGCTGAGGAGCATGTCATCTTTGAATGCCAAAGGTATGAGCGGTAGCGCGTGTTAGTCTCGAGGTTTGGGTCAACAAAGGTTATAGGCTACATTGCATCAAAGCTGCGGCCTCTTGCTTTCTGTACACTATTAACGTTGAGAAAAAACTGCCCACATTGAGGAATATCGCGATGAACCTTGCCCCTTTTTTCATTGCTGTGTGCATGCACAGGTGACCTACATCATGAAATTTGCTTCAGCAATTTGATCGAACGGAATTTTGTTTCATGGAGTTACTTCCTTAATGACATTAGGCGCACTGAATTATTATTCGTCATTAATTGTAATTGTAAATCAATTTGTGACTCAACGCACTCAGCTGCAGAGACTCAGTTATTGATTTGTATATATAATTTCAAGAGCAGCCGTCGGCACAGAAGGATCATGGTTTTCAGAATAATGAAAACCATGTATTGTGAAATTGTCCATGTGTCCTATTAATTTAATCATGAAATGCCAAACAACGCGCTTGTAGCCTTGAATTTGACGCTCGCCGTCAACATACATCATTGAATGCACATTTAAAAACCGACCCTTAATCTGTAAGCTGCAAGATCTTGGTCAAACTACCTCGCCGCTAGCTATCGGTCAACCCCCAATGCTCCAGCTGCGCAATATCCACGCTGAATTATAGACCAGCTTCTTCTACATGAATACTATTTAAAGTGCACATTTGTACGGTTTGTGAGCCTTGATGTGTACGCTGCATCACCGATACAGATGCGTCGAAGTCTCATAGTTCACCCAGCGATATAATTTTAAACTACATATATACGACTGAATGAGAGAGTTTTTGGTGGAATTTTTCGTTTTTAAAACTTACATAATACTTATGAAGAAATTGTTGATAAAAATAAACAAGTTTAGAAGTCCTATGTTGACAGTTCTGTTTTCCCTGGGATAGCGAACTGATGCATTAAGAGACAAATGCGATGAATGCAAAATCAGTAATCAAATACTGACTTTTAATGTTAAATTTTTTCTGAAGTGTACAGCAAACATACTTTCATTGTAAACACAGGATGCTAAAACCGTTTCAGTTCAATTTTACAAGAGAATAAATGTTAAAAGCTGTTCTCAATTTCATGAACAATGTTTATGAAGTATCCTTTCAGTTACTGCCCACAACACCTGTCTCTTCTACACTTATGTACCTGTATAACTATGAATATATAATCTCTAGACATTAAGCAGCGAAATTTCTACGCCTTCATACGCACCTTGTTTGATCAATTCAGAAGTCCACCCAGGACTGGGTAGTAAGCTCCTAGTAATTCAGGAGTCCACCCAGGACTGGGTAGTAAGCCCTTAGTAATACAGGAGTCCACCCAGGACTGTGTAGTAAGCCCCTAGTTATTTACGTATTGAGGACTGTCAGAATTTCTTTGGATACCGTACGTAACTACAGAATGACCTCAGCATTGTGGGCTTCTATTGAGGTTAAAAGGTTAATCAACATAAGCCGACGAATGAGGTCAAGCATTTGAACGTCCTTCACTTAGTTTTTTGGCGATCTGTCAATAGTTGATAATGATGATTTTATTATTCAGTGGTGCATTGCAAGCATGGGTAAAGTTTGCAGCGTTGGTCAGGGCTACGGCTACAAAGTTTCGGTGCTATCGATTTCGTTTGGTTCGTTTACTCCGTGATTTATTCGACAGGTACTTGGTCATACCGATATCTTACATTGTAGTGCAAGTGAAGCGCATTGGGGATGAACTAAATTAAATTCAAGCTTACAAAGGAATATGTCACTTTGCATTTTAGCAGTAAAATTCACCTAATATCTGATATTTTTATCTTATTGAGGTGTGAATTGAACTAAATTGTTTGCCTTATATATTATTGCTTTTGTAGCCTCTTTGTATTGTATAATTATTTTTAAAATCCATGTTAAAGTGTCATGCATAAGAACAGTCATTTAACTTCACACGAAAGTAAAAGCCTTGTCGAAAGGAGTTTAAGCCATCGTCTCAAATCAGGAGCAAAAAAATGAGAGCGTATTTCATTTTGTATATATATACATATATATATATATAGATAT
>VCRD01000933.1:157883-186672 GCA_006783055.1 Trinorchestia longiramus
ATATATATATATATATATATATATATCGGTGCAACGAAGTACATATTAATCTTCTTGGCTCATTTTCTAGCACACAAATGATACAAGTCTGCTTTTACAATGAATTAAAATCACTATTAGAGATGTTAACTTTTTTTCGTGCAAACCATCTAAATTGACAAACGATTGCTGAATTTGAAATTTTTTATTATGTACTTACATAACTTTTTTCGTTCAATACAAGAGCGCTGCAATACGACACTCAACGAAATGAAAAAAACAAGCATAATTTTGGCTTTCTGTTACTCCGCCACATAAAAAGCTTAGTATAAAACACAGCTCACTTCTGACAAGTGCTGTTAGAGGGCGGTCGGTACCCGAATGCTCAACAGTTCTAAAGCAAATACGAGCACTTTCAAACGGAAATTTTTTCGTTCAGAAACTGTTAACCCTCTTGTAAAAAAAAGTATTGATCCTATTTAGGTTTCCTAAAACCTTCTCTAGTTTAACTGAACGGTTTGTTTCTAAATAAACCATATTTGATTGCTCAAGATTTGAATCCAGAAACTTGAGATCTTCAAAACATTTTAGCAAGATTTCGAGCTCGGGGAAACGCGTGTAATAGTTCTGGAATTCATTCAGAAGTAAATATTATATAGTTAGAAAGGTACGCTGTCAAAGTAAGATTTTTTCTTTTCTTGTTTTTCACATCGAAGTTAGGCTTTACTTATCTTTTTTTTTTAAATTCCGTGGTTCGGAGCATGAAACTAATATTTTGAAAAAGAATGAAATCAAAAGCAGTAAATGACGGAAACACCTGAAATATTAGAAAAAATATTATGAATATATTTTCATACACATTTTGACAGATATGCCTGATCGAAGGTAAATTTCAAATTGATTTTTCAGAAATCAATAACGAACGACATGGAAATACGACAAGCAAGAAACTTGGTAAGGAAAAATTCAGGTGTGGTTAAAAGCAAAGCAAAGTGTGAAACAAACACGGCAAGAAACAAGCCAAGGTAAGAAAAAGGTATGACAGAAAGCAAGAAAAGAGAAACAAGAAGAGGAAAGAAACTAGGTTAGTTAAGAAAAAGCATGGCAAGAAAAAGGCAAGGCTAGAAACAAGGCAAGACAAGGCATAGCGCGAGACAGAGAAAAGAAGAAACAAAACAAGGGAAGACGCTTGTGTGAATGCTGAATTTTGTAAAATTTACATAAACGAAAGTTAGGCAGCGTACAATCTACATGCAGGATGCTGTCAACTGAGTCAAAGTGGAAAAGGGAAGAATATTATGGTCAATTTTGGTGAGCACCTTTTCTCTAGCGAAACACCAACAGTCAAAACTGGCTAATAAGCAAATCTTCACTGGAAGAGTTTCAACTCATCAGAAAATGCTTTTAAAATCACAAGACTGGTGAAAAGTTGAGGGTAGATGTCGGTTAAAATGATACAGAAAATATCAGTTTTCATATATGTACTGTAGAACGGTTTAGATGTTTTAAAAAAATCTGTGGACTACTGCTTTCTAATCCTTGGAAAAATTAGTAAATACATCATTTGGTCTACGGGGATATTGCATACTCCTCTGTCCAACTCATTTCTTGATTTGGGGAGAAGGATATTTATATTTTTTCTCTGGAAAATCTAGATAGATACTCGTACTATTAGAAAAGAAGCGTGGAATATAATCTACAGTGAAACTTGCCTTTACTGCACTTTGGTTACTTTAAATCAAAATGGGACTAACAGAAAACTATTAAAACTCTTCAAGATGCTTTAATCGAGATATTTCTTCCAGCATAGTACTTTGTTCTGTGCATCTTAACACTTAATAGAAAGGGATGCTGAGAAAAAGTTATTCCGATTCGTCCTATGTTTCTGGCATTCGAGGAGAAGTACATAAGTTATCTAGAAACCTAGCTGCTCAGACACTAGCTGCACGGACACTTTTCGTTAGTAAATTTCATCGACGTTCACACACTATTATGAGATATATTCTTAATTCGTTCTCGTATTTACACGTGTCATTCAATATATCTTGTGTAAGCGTAAACAACCAAAATTCGTATTATGATACATAATATTTTTCCTTTCATTTGTCTGTATGTTCAACTTCAAGATCTATTTTGCAGCAAACATGTTGTTTACATTACCCATAGAAAGCCAGACATATTATTCACTCGTATTGTTCATATTAAAGCATGATAGATTTACTTATTCGTTCTCATTAACTTAAGACTTGGCTGTTTGAGGAGCCGACGGACGGACTCTAGTGCCTTAATTTCAGTCTTTTTTAGTTCTCGAACCAACAATGATTATTATCAACAGTGAAATATTCCATTAAAATTAACACACATTTAACGATTTTTAATTCAATCAATACACTGAGAAGCACTAATCTGCTCTTCATGATTCCAA
Source organism: Trinorchestia longiramus (assembly GCA_006783055.1). Classification (NCBI taxonomy): domain Eukaryota; kingdom Metazoa; phylum Arthropoda; class Malacostraca; order Amphipoda; family Talitridae; genus Trinorchestia; species Trinorchestia longiramus. The sequence continues at coordinate 160,288 of VCRD01000933.1, forward strand.
TTTAACGTTCGTGAATTTCATCTTCTTTAAGTTCGAGATGTGATCAAGAAAACTGTTATAAAATAATATATCTAATATCTAAGAAAACACATGAACAACCGTTCTTATGATTATAAACGTATAGTTGGAATTTAACAAAATGCTGTAGATATAAAATGCAGTAAACAAAAACATGGGTTGTACTCGGGAATGAAACCGCAACTCCAACTGGACTAAACGACGCTCATAATTTAGAACTACCCTAATCCAAATATCGACCCTCTGTCATACAAGACTGCCGGTGCTAACTGCGCTGTAAAAATTCAAAGTTATTTATTTGTTTTTACTTATAAAATATGGCTGCTCCGTTGTCGGAAAATTTACTGGCAATCTCTAACTGAGGTTTGTTCAGCTACAAAGTAGTAAATGTTCGGTTTTTGTCTGCAACGGAATTTACAATATTGTATGGTAAAAATTAGTGGCATTTTACTCACGATGTTCTGTGGAATCTCAGCCATCGTAAAGGGATTGAAAACATGTTGGCTTTGATAAGAAAATAACAATTGACGCTGCATGTGCTTTTGATATAATGTTACCTAATTTATTCCCAAGTAACACACCGTAAGAGGAAATGTTAACTCCGGCACTTCATGAGGTCAAATAAGACAAGGCACTTCTTATTGGCACCTCCTTGTTGTACTTACTATCGGCATTTCCTCTTTTAAACGTTTCTTGGTACTCCTAATAATTATGGTACTTCTTATTAGTATGTCCTTGTTTAACCTTCTAAAAATACCTTCATATGGTGCTCCCCATTAGCAAACCTAGTTACATGTTGTTGGCTCTCCGTATTGATTGAGTGAATACCAAACAAAGATCGCAGCAAACTGTCATTCTGATATCAATAAATCTTGAGTCGCATACCTGCTCAACAGAGTATTTGTGCTCAAAGTTTGTAAAAGCTCACACACAAGTCTAGTGTTCGAAATAAAATGACGTTTTTATACCGAATTAAAAATTGAAGTCTTTGGCCAAGTTCACCTCGAGACGATGATTGTGCACCTCGCAGTAGCAGGATTAGGTCTGGTGGCCTTCCGGTGCAATGACTTGCGCACGTTCACCGAAGGAATTATTATTTTAATTAACAAAGTATTATTTTAACGACGGATTTATCCTTTGGACTGCAGGTACTGACATATAAATCTAAGAATTCTCTTTTTTCAGAGGTATCTGTTTTAATTTCAACATTCAAAAATAACATTGCAAACTACGTTTGAAAATTAATTAATCATGATGGTGTACATTACAGGCACAATATATAAGATATACACGATCAAATGACCAGCGTTACCAATAAAGACATTTCCAACGGACTTGAATTATTTCTAGAAGGCAATTGAGTTCCAATTGCATCAGATTATACCCTGTCTAGGTGCGTGTTTATGCCATGAAGATGTCGTTAAAGTAGTCAAGACGCTTTCCCCATGCGCTTTTTCAACTCCGCAGAAACCTTGAACTGTCGCATGTGATCATCCTTCCATGGGCACATCTTCAAGGATCATCAGTGCTGTTAGACTACATCACCAATGAGTCGTCTGCTTTGATCAAATATTTATGAGATTCATTTATACTCATAATTCATATATATGTATGTACACTACTCGCTTGCAAGGTACTTTTTATATACTTCATGGAACTGCTGTTTCCACCATGTACTTCAATGACTTTTATATAGTGTAGTTATTTACAGCTTCTTACTTACCTCTCGCGGCTTTCCAAGCTCAATACTTTTCAGAGTTGCCATTTACATTTGTTGCCAGTTTTCCCCGACGACTTCATTACTATCTGGTTTCTACCAAACCTTGTACAACCTTGACAGAACTGCTTTGATAGCTGGTGTATGTTGCAACTCAAGAGTTATAACCAGAAACATTAGTCATTCTGTTGAAAGCACTCAATCCGTTTTGCAAGTTGCAACAAAAGTTTATTCTGAACTAATAAGTTTGTGAGCTGAACAAATTCCATGTACATTTTTCAACATTGAAACAAACAGCCTCTGAGCTTTTAACTCAAACTGAAATCCTTGATCCTATTGGAGTAACTAAATTTAAATTACGTGCAAAGAAATTTGAGTTGAATAATAATCGAATAACTGATAATAGCTGTGATACAAAACTGTTTGGTAGCTCAGAACAACCCTGCTAGCACAAGTTAATAAATCTAACGAATGTATTTCTTTCCTCAGGAGCTCAATTGCTTGTCGAGTTATGATGTTGATACTGGTAATTCCAACGTCAGTTAACCCTGAAGGCCTAGTGTCACATTTTTAGAAATACTACCATATAATAATAATAATATTGATGAAAAATAACAATAAAGGAAACGAAAATAAGAATAATTTTAGTTATGCTTGTAATAAAAATATTGGCGAGAATAATAGGAATAAATCCAATAAATATGCTGATTTTATTATTCCCTCTGTCCAGTGCAAGAAATATGTTGCTTAGAGACAGTATAATGTGACTGAAGCCTATTGAAGCCAACCACCCGGAAGTCAGGTCTGCATGGTAGGCTTGCGAGCTGCTGTTCAAAGATAGACACAAGCGTTGTGGACTCGGTGGCTTAACGTACTACTACAATTGCCCACTAAGAGCTACGCATTCCTTGATAGCGGGGAAGCCATGAGCTACTTATTAATGTGTGTTCAAGCAAGTTTGGCTCTCAGTGCCAGACACTTCAAGTGTTCTCATTGGATGGAAAAAAATTGACAGGTAACTGATTTCTACGGATCTAATGTGCTTGAAAAATATCATATTGTCCTTACTTAAATGATGAATTTGGCAGTTAGAAAATACTTCTCTAGCAGGTGTAGAAGGCTTTTCCTCATACAGCACTCGCCAGTTAAACAAATGAGAATTTGCTTATCAGCAATATTTAACTGTCAATTAATAATACCACGTCACTTGAAAATAGGCTTAAACTTATCACTAACTGTCATTTTTTAACTCTAAAAAACTAGTACTACGTATGGTAAGCGAATGGGAAAAAATTGTATAGTGTGTAGAATTGCTTTGGTTACTTACGAACATAATGAATTATTTCTCTTTGGAATATCATGATTGAATATGTTGTTTTGAATAAGGGGCTTGTAAAACTGCCGCAGAAAATCTAAACGTCGCAATCTAAATTGCTCGTGGATATCAGAGAAACGGATTTGATCATGTGCAAAAAATCATACAACTAAAAAAAAATTGAGTATTAGTATGTAATATTTTTTCTGACAAATGGCATTTGATGAGAGGCTGATGATTTCACTTGCAACTATCACTCAAGGCATCTATTACTGTCCAATCCTGGCACAGTGACCGAGTATCAGTGTTTTAGTAAGAAAGAATAAAAAACGTTTCTTATCGTTCTGAACATTTGGAATATTAGATTAACCTTTATGCTTAGAAGTTGATAAAACTTTTATAGTTTATTCTATTTATTTCCCCTCCATAAAAATAACAAATCGAATTGTTCAATATTCTATGACCAGATAAATCACTGATTTGCGAATTCTACTGTGTCGCTTCAATGTCTATTTTTACCTCCCTCATCAAATTGTAACAAATGACATAACTGCTAAACATTCTTACTGTGAACACTTTCACTATTTATAAAATGAAATATATGAAACCATTTGGTTTGAGTTTAGTAAAAATTTTGGTTTTAAAGGAGTCATGAGATATGTAACATTCACAATAAAAATCATTCATACAGTAGTCTTGTTTTTTGGTATTTTCTAAATTTAATATTTATAACTAGGATGATTACAAATGATTTTTTTAATATCATGATTGAATACATTCATTTCAATCAGTGAATTTATCGGAATCTGTTTCCTGTTGATAAATTTTCTGGACAAGTTGGTATCTACAACAAGGATGGTATTTGTTTTTCTGAAACCTAAAATGTCAATAGACTTTGCTATTACATACCTCAAATACTTGACATTAGAAGAGTCTCCTAAATTTTTGCTGTTGAAGGTACGCCCATACGCTTGGAGATCTTCAAAATGCAGCACAAACAGAATTCTCGTCGCATCCGCGTTCATGCTTCGTTCTTGGGAACGTTTTAGTGCCCTTTAAAGCAGGTTTTTTGTGCAACAAGAGACATGATTTCTGTGTCCCTAGGAATGGGTCTTTTGCGTGAGTAAGGACAAATCTTTTGACACTTCATTGCTGGTATATTTCTCTATTCAACACACGCTCCAAAGAGGAAGCATTAGATCATTCTGGAGGTCATCTTAGTTTGAATGCATTACTAGTGATAGAGTTGACACTGGACCTCAGTAGGTCTGGCGATTACTAAGGATCTTATTAATGTCACTGTGGCATCATCATTAAATGCAACATTTTATTGTAAGCCTGGTGGGAACTGCTTGCGTGCTGAGCCCAAATAAAATATGCTTGAATAAATTTAAAATTTTGTTGATCTCTCATATTTTCGGATGAGTTTTGATTTTTTAGTTTTTTTTCAGATTGCTGTAATCATTTTTACCTTCTCTGTAATGCAGTTTAGTAAGCTTTAAAAATATGTTGTCTTCCGTAAGTATTACACATTAGAATTTTAGTAGCAGCCCTAGCCCCAAATTCAGAAGAAGTTCTGCGATAACACTACTAGTATCGGCCAATGCCAGTGAGATTTAGTAATTTTTTATTAACGAGTCTTTAAGTACGAAGTTGACCTTGCTTGTTAAAGCTTTTCTTCTTTATGGGAATTCCCGAGTCTCTTCTTCCACACGCGCGGAGGAGTCTTCTGCACATGCCATCTAAGCAAACGATGACTGCATCATCAATATTTAACAATAAGTTGACATTTTTACATGATTTGAAAATCAGACATTCACCATAACTCTAATTCTTGACAAATTTGTAACATTTTTTCAGGAAACTCATCTATTTTTAAAAATGTTCTTTCGTGTATTTATATTTATGATGATATTTGTTTATCTAGAAGTTAGGATGCCATTGGACATTGATAATATATACCTCAAAATAGCTATTCACTTAAAATACATATATGAGAACATATTTTTTTAAACAAAAATGTGATTGATAATTCTTAAAAAGTCTGTACAACGGCGGAGTAAATAAATGTAAAAGAGGAAATAATTTTTAAAGAAGTGTCAGGGCTATTAATGAACATAATGAATGAAGTCTCTTTGCAATACTATGATTATATACATCCACATTAATTAAAGCGTTATAAAACTCTCAGTCATGTCAATACTTCATAGAACGTGTTCTCGCATACCTTCCACAGACCGTGCCAGTTTTCGTTTTGTACTCCATTCAAACAAAAGAAGCTTCTCAGCTCCGTGCGTTCTGAAAATTCATTTATGATTCAAGATACGAAGCGTTACAATCATACAGTTCCCCAACCCACAACTAAAATTCTGATACCAGACGAGTAAACTATCTTCTCGGTCGTCTCTCTATCTTCTGAACAGATGCATTTCTGATCATAAACTCAATCTGCATGTTTATTCCTAGCACTCATCCATATGATAAAGACATGAGCCTGAACATAGCAAGCTTGACGACAATTAAGATATAAAATGATGATCTTGTATTTATAGGTCAAGAATTAGACTCTTCAATATTCACAGGGGCTGGAAATAACTTCACTGCACTTAACAGAAACGACGAAAAATCTACGTGAATTCAGTTGATCTGCTGGGGTAAGAATAGGCACCTGAACGTAATTACTTCTCCCTTCGCATGGAAGAAGCTAAAGTGTTCTTTCTAATACACAGAGGATCAGCTATATAAAATTTTAGGCTGGTGGTGTTGTAAGTTATGAATGGTAATTTGAAAATAAAATTCTGCCAGCTCAGACCTGAGATGGTCAGAGTGTCACGCCACTCTCGAGTGTCACGTCCAATTTTTCGCTTGAGGATAAGTGGCTGCAACATGGAGGTAGAGAATCTTGAGATCACACGGTTATCGAACAATTCTCGCACAGCTTCCAATGATTGTCGTGCAATGATTGCCTCCCAGATCTCCAGATTTGTCCGTTTGTGATTTTTTTCTTTTGTGGCTATCTCAAGAGTAAAATGTACACGTCTCGACCAAGAACTCTGGATGAATTAAAACAGAGAATTCAGGATGAAATGCACAGTCTCCCAGCTGAGATGCTGCAGCGGTCAATGAGGAATCTCAAGCGCAGATTTCAACAATGCATTCGTACAGAAGGACGTCATCTACAGAACGTAATTTTTAACTAATGAAAATTCCATTACTGTTTCCTAAATGGCATGTTTTAAGGTATCAATTACTAAGAATGAAATATTTTTCTTCCGTCACTCTTGGTTTTATTGGATTGTTAAAAAGTTACCGTTTTTTTGTGTCACCCTCTACATCTTCATTATACGAGCGTATTATTCTTTTAGACCGAAATAAATCAGATCAGTGAAGAAAGTTAGGTTCAGTCAATTAGTGAACAATTAAGTTAACCAATTGCAAGATTATAATTGCCATGTATTCTATGTAATATTGGTTACTTTAAAATATTGGCCACACAATACCTCGAAATTTGCTGAACGTCTGCAAAGAAGGCAGTACATTTTCATCTCAATTTGTGAGTCACTCGAAACCTTTTTTGACAAACAGATCATTTTCTTTAGACAAAGTTTAATTTTTACCCTGAGACATACGGTTGAGCATATTTATCTCCATGAAAAACGCATCTTCATTTTGTTTAGATACGCGCATTTTCCACCGTCATCAGTTCTCCTCCAGTTATAAAACACAAGAATTATCGGCCCCAAAGCACCATGCAGATACACACGAGTCTCATTTTCATTTCTGCCATGATTTATGGTTAACATGTAGACATTCATTCAAAGTGATGCTCTTTGTCTCTGGGCCCCAACTGGGGTCTCAAGAATTGTTCATCAAAATGGAGACGCTTGTGGGAAACGCCTAAAAAATCGTGTGATTTTCGAAAAGAAGACGGGAGACACTCCTAGCAAAAATAAGTAACAATTCTAAAACTTATTTAAACAGGTATACAGTCATATTGCCCCGGCTGCAAGGTGGTACATGCGCAGATGTAAACAGCAGAAAGTGAAAGTTTGTGCCTTTTTTATTTTATGTTCAATTTATCATTGCAAAATTGTCAAACTCTACTCGAACGGAAAAACGGAAGTCCATTCGATATTGCTATGTATTTCTCAGTGTGAAACGACACTTCGTCTTCAGTTGCTTCGTAACTAAAATATAAAATCAGTTCTGTAGTTTATGAAGAACTAGGTACTTGCTTGCTCGTGCTAATGACGAGTGAACGGTACATCAAATATGACATACATTTTTTCCTTACTTACGCACTGAAGTAGTAGGATCAGTGTGAATGCCGTATCAAAAATATGACGTTCAGTCAATTTAGTTTTAAAATTTTGTATTAATTTCAACAAATGCTAGGAAAATGCCATTTTGGTACAAATTCCTTAACATTATTACAAATCCGTATATTATTTTCAAAATATTCATATCGATATAACTGATAATCAAGATATTAGAGTTAGTCTAAAGGCATACAAATTTCGTGAAAAAAAACTCCCACACTCTTTAAATGACTCAAATATAGGGTTGCAGCAAATCGTCATCTTGGCACACACAGAATGGTTTAACGGCTCAATAAACGTTCTGTTCCGTGCACCGACAGTGCGGCAAATGGTTAGAATTGGTGTGTTTTGTCGGAGTGAGCGTCGAAATGCAATGAAGCGTCGCCTGCTGCAGTGCGATGTGTACCTTGTGCTGGGGAGAAAGAGCTGAAGAAACTTGACATCGGAGAAGACTTCAACTTTTGCGTCTTGATGCTAAGGTGAAGGTTGTATACGTGCTGGGTGGATGTGACATCCCTGTTTATCGATGGCATTTTGTTAGTGTTTGTGACTGGCTCTCAGCGGGAAGTTGGAAATGCGTGATCCTTGGCTGATTTAATGAGACTCTTTGGTCAAAAGTTATTAGATAAAAAAGTCCAAGTGTATGTTGTAACGTCTTATTAAATTATTATCGCACGATGCATTCAAGACGCATTGTGAAATTTAAGTTGGAGCCTGGAAAGACAATGCTGCGTTCGCCCTGCGGGACAAATTCACAAAAATATTTTACATGAGTTGATTACCTAAGTTTTATAGCCAAAAACAACGGCATTTTAATCCGAGATTTAGAAAATAACTGTATCCTATTTCATGATTTTGTCCTAGAGATTGGTTCCTCATCCCCGTGATTAATAACTCTGTGTACTTTATTTTAGGTAAGAAATACGTACTGGCCAAGATATTTTTCGGTGGCCTTCAGAATTCGGGGAAAGCGTTTTCCCATGGATGTGTGTTGAGAAATGTTGTGTTTAGACTTCAGGATTTGAAGTCTTGGCTCCAAAATAGGATGAGGTTGAATGATGGATTACAAAAAATTAGAACTGACATGTAAAGGTATTGGACGCTTTAATCAATTTTTTTTATTTCACAGCCATTTAAAAACCGAAACATTCACCCGCAAGCAAAGTATACTATATGAAACATTATATAAATTATTTTGCCGATATAAAATCTTAGATAAATAATCATGTTACGACCGCTAATCGCCTGATGAATATACCAAGTTCTTTGAGGCCACTGAACAGCCACTTTGAAGGAAGTGCATACTCGAATGGGTCATCCTCTCTATACCCTTCCCTGGCAAGTCCACAAATATTTATTGTGAGGAACACACGAGTGGAAGCTGACTCTCATTGGCCAAAGGCTCGTGGTTGCTGTCCCTTGATTCGAGGGTCAGGGCCAGCAGCATCTGGCGACCACCACCTGACGCCGCGTCAAGAAGATGCAAGGGGGCGTGAGAGACACGAAGTGTCTTCTGCTGAGGTGCGTCAAAGGAGATCCACAAAGATTCCAACTAATTTTTGGCAAGTTTTTATGTTCTCAATCATGCTCGAGTAAGGCTTGCATGGAATTTCTATACCTGAAACAATAGAATATATTGAATGGTGTTTCAGTAACGATTTTCAAAATGATCGCCAGTGACAGTGAGGAAATAGAACTTCTCAGTGTGCTGTATTATTTTTAGACAACGTATCTGAAAACCATCGTACTCTCATATGACCCTTGACTGAATAAGAAGAACATTAGAAAAGTGAAATAAATTTGTCATTTCACAAAAATGAAGGGAAAGCACCATAAAATTGGTAGCCTTCGGTGTTACGAATGCGTAAGCATACCTTTAACCATACCTCAAGTCCTACTCCTGCAGCACTTGCGTGTTATGCGAAATGCTGTCTCTGGTGATATTTTCAAAAGCCAGTTTCATAATCCTGACTTGAATCATCACGCTGATGATGATAGAGAGCTTACTTCGTGACCTAATACTAATGCAAGTTCAATAATAAGGGTGGACAGTGTGAACCATTGGCGTGAACCATAATCACATTTCAGAAGAGAGGAAATGGAATAACTAAGACGGAGAAACCGAATTTTTATGAAATTTTCTAGATTATTGTTGTTTTTTAAACTTGCTCTGAATGAAAAGGGGAAACAATAAGTTCCATATTAGGCGTTATTTCACAGAAAGCTCAACAGATTTGCATTAAACTTCCAATATTATCGTTTAAAAGTGAATTATATTTCCTAATTATAACCACCAAGCTCATTTCATGACACTAACCGACCAAAAGTTTATCTCACAAACTGAGGTGATGATTTCCTCTCATGGTTGTCTTGATTTTCTCATCAGCGCAGGATCCAGGGACAGTTAATTAAAGGGCATTCTGAACTGCAGTACTTGTTTTCATACGCAAAAAATCGAAATTTTTTGCAATGCGTACTGCACATATAACGCTTCATTTCTGTGAATATAGCTGAATACTTGTTTTATTCACCTACTGTACTTCTCATTGCGTACTGATGCAATTTATATCAATTTTTACTCATTATCCTATTTACCTTATAGCTTCACTAATTCAAAACACGAGCTTTAACTGCTGACTCTCTCTCTCTCTCTGAGCAGAAAGAAATTAGTCTTCTGCAGGCATTGGTTCTTCATTCAAGTCTCAAGTCAGGACAAAAAGCTCAAATGAATCAAGTGAATTTTCAGACAAAAATACCAACACCATCGAAACTTTTCCAACTCACTGGAACATTGAGGTCGTCTGAATTTAACACTAGAGGTCACTAATTAATTAATTTCATTGAATAAAGCTGTGGAACAAAAATATTGAGTTCAGTAAATGCTACAAAAGACAAACTTTATCCTGTATCGTACGTGTGTGAGTCCCGGATCTTGCAATGCTGTAGGTAACTTACAATACTTTTTCAAGGCTACTACAGCAAACACACACGCATATTTCTCCGCACCTCTTCAATGGATTAGTACTCATGGTCACTGCCTGTTCTCTTGTATTGTATTTGATGAACATTTTTCATTTCCACTATCCCATGCAAGAAACTTACAAATAATTCCTACTCTTTACATTATCATTACGTTTCAATGGTTGTGCGTAAATACTATATTTTTATGCATATTTTTTGACCACCTTACTTAGCGAGAGATCCGAGTACCCAACAAAAAAGCCTGGCTTATTCTAAGTCAACATCAATGAGAATCTTAGAATACATCATTGTGTGTGAGAATCATACATACATATGTCTCTCCTAAAGATATTTGGAAAATAGCTGGCTCCAAAGTAAGGTTTTTTATCTATCCCTTAATTTCTTATTCCAGCTTACCTTGATAGCCCCATACAAGCTTATTCCCTCTATTTCAGACATGCTAGATATACAGCAATTATCTTCCGACCTACCAATTCACGGATCACCGATCAAACTAACAATTACGAGCACGATAGTTACGGTTTATCTCCCTGGGCACAGTTTGAAGTGTAAATTAAACGTTACTGTGAAGACAGCTAACCATGATAATTTTTACTGAAAAAGATTCGTAAATTCAGGGTTATTTTACTGGCACGACTTGCTTAGCAAAACCACAAGCAAAAAGTTGGCAAGCAAACTCCGCTTGCTGTTATAGACGGGTTTCTTAGATCCAGCATTCTTTCTGAATCACTCTTTTAAGCCTTTGATTGTATGAATTGTGAAATGTACGAATGTGGGAATTAAAATTCTGTAAGAAAATACAGTAAGGTGAGTAAATTAAAAATGATATCCGTTTTTCTGGTGGACCTCGTGGGTCACCATTTCATGAAAGAGTTTTATTTTTACATAGAAATGCTGTAAATAAATCGTTCTTTATGCACTCTGTTACTAGCATGGCATAAGTTGTTTATAATTGTCTGTAAATAAATTATAATATTGAATTAGTTTAGTTCAAACTAACGTAAAGATTAATCTGCACGCACTTGTCTGTTCAAACTTTATGCTCAGTGCATTTAGCACACAGCTAGTGTACACACAGAGTTCGACATGCTTGAGAATGAAGACTTGCAGCGTTCATCATCTCCGTGTTGTAGGTACATATAAGAACAACTAAAGTTTCATTGCATTGCTGTACTTAACAGCACAGGAGTTCATCGGGACATTAGGTCAGTGTGAAAAGTTTTGCAGCTTATAGAACTCATTTGACTTTCTCTTGATTATTATAGGGCATTATGTAACTCAATTTTATAGACAGAAATGTGTCTCAGCACAAGTTTATCTAGTCAAACAATAAGAAAAATAGCATGCAGATGAAACCTTTTCAATTCAAAACATTAATATACTGGTACTTAGTGGATTTATACATAAATCATGGTTAAGCTCCAGAAATTTCAACTGTAGAAAAAATATCCGATCTTCGTGGTAGCATAAATACTATTGTTGAATTGGAATATACTGATTAAATATTTTTATCAATACGTGTTTTAATATCACCTCCTGCATATCATCCTGTTTAAGGAATTGTGTATGATTCCGTGAACGAATAAAAGAAAAATCTGTGCATGAATATGCGACATAAATGCTCGATCATGCTATTTGCTTGCCATTCACGAAAACAAAGCCTTATCCACGTCTGTGAGAGTCATCTAAGTCAACATCAATTAGAATCTTAGAAATACATCATTGTATGTGAGAATCATACAAGTCATTAATATCAGGGTACTTAGGAGACATCATTCTCTGCAGAATCATCAAGGTCATTAATATCAAGGAATATTACGAGACATCATAGTCTGCAGGATCATCCGAGTCATTAATGTAAGGGGATCTTAATAGACATTGTCGGTGACTGTTGTTTGAGGTGCTAATGTCTGTGAGAATAAACTGGGACATTTATACAAAAAATTTGAGAAAGAGCGCATGCTTATTGTTGTTATACTACACAATAGAGCCCTATAGGTCCCACATGAAAAAAACGCAAATCGTAACTTTTTGTTCATGTTGTGTACGACAACTCTGTTAAAACTCTGTCAAATCCATTTGGTTTCGTTTAAAACACTTGAACTTACAATATACTAATTTTTTGAATTATAGTAACATAAATAAATTTTCAGTGCATATTTCCACATTTCTAAAAGCTCTCTAAAGTTGAAAACACCAGAAAGACATTTTACTTCTTTTAGGTCGCTAAAGCATGAACATGAACAGTGTGTTTCAGAATTAGGGCAATCTGTTTTGCATATTAAATAAATCATTTAAAATCAATGTTAGGTTATTTAAACCTTATATTGTTTTAAAGGTAGCCAGATAATCTTTCTATTTCAAGTGTTTAAATTTTAAATTCATACTTTATATAATGGATGTAGATCGAAATATCGTTATCAAGCTCCACAAAGAAGATGAAAGTATGTTAGGTGCAAAAAAATTAAAAATGAACCGTTCAATTCGTTGAAAAGTTGCTAAAAAGATTAATGAGACTGATACAACCTTTGATAAACCAGGACGAGGCCGGAAACGAAATGTTTGGACCAAAAAACTTACTAAAAACCCAGAGAAGTTGCGTCGAAACTCACGTCGATCTGATCGAGAACTGGCTGCAGAAGCTGGTGTTAGCCAAACTTCAATGTATCGAGTGTTGAAGGCGGATCTGGGAAAGAAACCTTACAAAATGATGAAACGTCATGAGAGAATGAGGGCTGAAAGAATTCGTCACATCCTTAATGAGATAGCTCAAGGTACGCTTCCAAACTTAGTGTTCACATATGAGAAAAAATTTGACATTTAGGAAGTTGGGAACCATCAGAACGACCGAGTCTGGAGTTCCTCAAGTTCAGTCGAGGGTAGGATTGTTACGAAACGTCAAAATGCACAGTCTGTCATGGTGTGGGCAGCTGTGACAGCCACAGGAAGATCACCGCTTGTTTTTGTGCCTTGTGGGGTCAAACTGAACTCAAAAAGGTACATTTCTCATATTTTGGAATCAAAGTTGTTACCATGGGCTTCAGAACATTTTCAGGGTTCACCATAGAGTCTCCAACAGGATTCAGCACCATCGCATGGCTCCAACATAATCCAAACATAGATTCAAAGGAACATTCCATCTTTCATAAACAAAGATGTATGGCCAACAAGGAACCCCGAACTCAATCGCTTGAACTTTTCTATGTGGTCCATTTTCCAGCAGCCACCGTGGTCGAGTGGTCTGCGGCCTGTGTTAGGTATCAGGTCTCAGCTTCGGGCAGAAAGACTGCGGGTTCGAAACCCGGCCATGAATACGAGCTGTTTCTCGTTTCGCGCCGTGAGCTCGCACTTATCGGTAAGCCCTCAACTCCCCGCCCATGGAAACATCCCGGGATCGTTGCATGGAGCTCACCATCATCCTTACTCTAAGAATGTTAACCTTAAGAATTTGAAAAACCAATGTACTAATGTCTATGTACTGTGTACTTGATTGGAAATACAGTTGTTTGTTGTTTGTTTTTGTTTTGGGGACAAGGTTCTTAGCTACCCCTCACACTTCTCTCAGGTCCCTCAAAGCAAAACTGCAAAGGAAATTGGAAGCAATTCCACAAGAATAAATACGTACCGCTTGCGATGCATTTGTAAATAGACTTAAAGCTGTATTTCGTAATAAGCGTGGTTACATCGATAATTATATCAATTACTATATAACACGGTATCGTTTGCTTATCATTCACCTTTGAGTTTCAACCCTTAAAATCAAAATCGTGCATTTGAATTTTCATAAATCTGACAATAAGTTTGTTCCGTTAATTCTGAAACACCCTGTATGTTTTCTTTTCTTATGTGAAGGTTCGTCAATGGTAGCATCAAATTGGTTTTTGAACAACTAGACATAGCCTTCAAATAATTCTCTTCTACCATGACACCATACTTGTTGTTGATCACTGACCAGTAGAAAGTAATTGAAACTTGTCGGTGATTTTGATTTTCAACATGAAATTAAAATCATAAACGAAACTCAGGGAAACTGGTAAAATATGAATAAATTAGGCAAGAACTTATCACGGAACAGAAAATATTTTACATGCAATTTACCGGAATGAGAAGTATGATATTTTGAAAACCTCACTCTCTCAACGAACGTGAGTTCTCGTGGAAACAACACTTTCACCCATTTTCCATTGATCACGAACATCAAAATTTAGAAATACGCGTGACGAGTCCACGTGTAACTGAAGTTGAGAAAGAACAACTGGTGCCACGGTAAAGGTGAGAGGCCAACAGTGGAAAACCTCTTTGTGTCTTATTATTGTGGGACGACTGAAGCCTCCATTAGAAACACATGGAGCTTTTTAAACGCTGCAATACTCAGCAGATAAAAATAATAGAAGCGCATGTTCAACATCTGATTTGAAAGTAAAATTTATGCCGTGTGTAGTATTTGTATTTTGGTGATCAGATAGCTAATTTTTTTCTTTTAATAAATATTGAGTTCTCATTTTAGTGGACCTAATATTGATCTCGATGGACTAGATTGAAGTTTTCGTACCAAACTGCTAGAAAACAAACCAAAGTGGTGTTCAATTGTTTGGAATTTAATCCAATTTTCATATTCAAAAGTATGAAGATAATAAATTAACATTTAAGTTCTCAAATTAAATCTTGAGAACATTTTCTTTTACGTGAAGCTCAAGAGCAAAAAACAAAGAGATCCGAGTTTTTCTATGTTGTTGAAATTCACAACCTTAAGAGCTACATACAACTACCATAATCAATCACACCCACAGTCTCCACTAAATAGAGTATCATAGATACAGTACACGGGGTGCCCTAAACTCACCGTAATTATTGGAGTCAACGCAGCTGTGGACATGGACAGGGATACTAGGATTAAAAATACCAAATGGAGTGATTTTGGCTAGCTAAAACTAGTATTTCCAATATAAATGATATCTATATAAATATACATATATATATATATATATATATATATATATATATATATATATATATATATATATATATATATATATATATATATATATATATATATATATATATATATACATGTATATACATATATATGTACAGTAATCTTTTTCGACTTTTCAGATGGTCATACAACAACAAGCCACAAACAGATCACAGATCAGTACAACACAGAACAACCAAACAACTACCAACTCTAAAAGCCGCTCACAAAGAACCATATACTATCAATATAAGGAACACAAATACATTTATTTATTCACAAAGAAGATACATTAAAATGTCAAAGGTTAAGAGTCCTGCTGAAATGAAATAACAGTACAGTTTTTATCAGTATTTACCGGTGATATGAGTTAGCACTTTTCCTAAAACAACCCAATAATCATTGAAATTAATGTCGAGCCCTTTCAATTTAGTTCTCATATACTAGTAAACCCTGTCTTTCTCAGTGACGCAGGCTTTGCAAAGAAGTTTCTGCATTGCCTTTGGTATCCACAATACAATGCTATCAATGCAAATGTACCCTCCTGAATTTTCTTCAATCTAAATCCTTAAGAGCGTGACAGAGACGGGTCAAGCAAGCAACAAACTGGGTGTTATTATATAGCAGAATTAGTGTACCCAACCGTCAAAAATGACAGCATTTTTGTACCTCTGAATAATACTTCAGTGGTGCTCGCCAATGAACAACAATTCCAAAAATTACAATTACTAGATCCACACGAGAAAAATCACGGTTTTTTCTAAATTTTTCATTTTAATTTGCTATTGGACACGGGATTTGCGAAAGAGTTTCCCCATTGATGGTTGTGCTTTTGGTATCCACAATACAATGCTTACAACACATGTATACCCTAAGAAATTTCCTTTTATCGAAATCCGTAAGAGCGTCTATCATACAGGGTGGCCCATAAGAAAGGTACCTTTTTAAAACTATTTTCAAGAAAATCACAATTCCGAAAACAATAACTCAATTTCCAAAATCTTTGGCCTTATACTAAGTGGTAGCCAGGTTACTGGTCAAACTAATTTAAAACATTTCTTTTCGCATTATCAATTAAAAATAGCAAAGCATCCTGACGAATTTCAATAGATAAAGGTCCAAAGAAAATTTCTATTTGTGTATGCTGGATACCATAATGCAAGTGAAAGGAAATTGAATTGCCACACAAAAATAATGCAATAGAATGATTTCTTGTATTTCTTAAGCTTTATCCTTAATGCTATCAAAGCTGTCGATTAGAAGAGTGTGACACACGGACAGACGGACGAACGGACGGACGCGGCTCTTATTATAATATATAGATTCTCCTTTCGTGAACTCTTGCAACGTGAAGGCTGTCCTTTCCCCAAATCTTTCCCTTCTAATCTTCTCCTTTCTTCAATTACTTTCTGTGAAATCGCCTAGCACACCTCAGCTTATCTTGCACTATCATCTTTTTCTCTTCACTGCTTTCTTTCGACAAAGTTTGCCTTTTTAGACGCTTTTTTCACGATCACGGTCTATCCTTATTTCGCGTTCTTGGTGAGTTTTTTGAGCGATAGCTCTTCTTTTGGGCTTAGCATCCATAGCTCAAACACTGGCTGTATCACTGATATTTTGCTAAGATCTTTGCTTTCTTTACCTCTCGAGTGCTAGTCTGCTTTTCCTTCCTTCTGGTATTTCTTCCATTGTCCTAGTGAATTTTTCGGATTCAGTTTGTATCCAAAAACATACTTGTAGAGGATACGGCATATCCCTGTTCTACAATATTGAGGCCGTTCAGAAGCATCTTGTTGTTGACAAAAGTTATATACTGTTTGTTACTTTGGGTTATCGCAGGTAGTTGATGACTTCTTGGTGAAGAAAGCCTTCTTCAAGAAAATTGCTTAGGCAGAAGGGCAAGCGGAGCTCATGGCACTTCCTGGCAAAAGATATCCAAAATAGCTTACGCACAACAGGATCAAAAACTCAATCAGAGATACAGCAATTCATGTACCACGCTCAAAAGAGAGATATTATCAAATCAAATGGTACCAAACTCCTTTTCAAAGCAAAGCCGTTTTTTTAGACACACGGTGTGTCCGTTGGATGAGGCAGTCGATGTAAAGGTGCTGGTCCAATAGCATAGTTTGAAATAGAAACATGCAGTCATTAAGTAGAAGAAGACTGTATCTACGCTACCTTTTGAAGGAATGTTTCCCCCATCTTGCATTGAAACAAAAAATTGTAATGACCCAGCACTGGGTTCCGTATCGTGACTACCTGCAGTGATCCAACCAAGGACATTTACTCGGAATATTCGGCCTCTACGTTGCGGGAAGTTTCAACAGCTACAAAGAAATTCAGCTGAAAAAATATACGAAATAGCGAATGTACGACAGGATCAAAAACTCTAATGGAGTATTTCGATGTTCGACTATGTATTCCAGAAACTATATTTGCCATCATAATTTAAGAATGAAATTTCACATTTCAACTTGTTATTCAATAGACGAATTTTCTCCTGTCTAAATCCTTAAGAGCGTGACAGAGACGGAGCTTGTAATACATGCATACCCGTTCCGATTCAGCTTAATAATTTTTCTTCAGTAATAGATACGAAATAATGGGACGGACACATACGGATACAGAGAGATAGAGATACATAGTCGATTATTTATCTTCTAATCTATCTAATACTAAGAATGACCGTCGTGTGTTTATGTATATATATATATATATATATATATATATATATATATATATATATATATATATATATATATATATATATATATATATATATATATATATATATATATATATATATATATATATATATATATATATATGTGTGTGTGTGTGTGTATATATTTATTTATATGTTCCGTGCCACGCTCTTAAGAATAGATTAGAACAGGCGGTCTTGGTTTCAGTTCACTGGGAAATTAATACACTCATTTTCATTCTACAAGTGCACTGTAATAAGTCACTTTCAAAAAAATTAGAGAGATCCAGAGCTTTATTACTCGAGTCCGTATCGTGGATACCGTGTTCGGAGGTATATTATGGCTCAAAAATACTGTATTCTAAGTGTATATTACTGTCACAAGAAAAATAAATTACCTCTGAAATAAGCTTAAGCATGGAAACTACACTCGAACGAAAAAAAAAGACTGAATCGAGAGCGAAAAAGAAGAGCGAGAGAAAGATTAACTCAAGAACAACAAGCTGTTGTAAGGCAACAGAAGCGGGATCAGTATGCAAGTAGTTCACAAAAACGACTAGAGGCCATACGCTCAGCAGCAAGACTAAGGCAGGCGCAGAGGCGTGAACAGGAGGATGAGGACCAGCGTTATGTTCGTACAAGGAATCTCATAATAGCAGCGCAAGAAAGAATAGCTGCTAAAACTGAGGCAGAATCAAGTCAAAGGAAAGAAGATATGAGGCAGAGAGTGCAGCAAAGGATTGCCAATGAAACTGAAGAAGAGGCAAATCAAAGAAGAGATGATTTGTTGTTTGATTTATTTTTCACTTGGAATGTTGTCGTTAAAGAAATACTCAATTAAAACGTTTGTCCGTTGTAAATATATGTATATATATATATATATATATATATATATATATATATATATATATATATATATATATATATATATATATATATATATATACCGTATGTCCCACAAAAACCCGAACCGAGTATTTATTTTCCCGTATCAGTAATACCATCATTCGACTTATTGTATGCTCTTTTTTATCGATTAATTTTGAGGGATAATTTTGCTAGAAATTAAATGCTTATGGTATTCTTATGATGATATTACTGATACGGGACATACGGGTTCGGGTTTTTGTAGGACATACTGTATATAAAACTAAATATATTGCATTGTGTTCTTATATGTAATTTTATTTAATATCTTTCCAACAGTATTTGCCATCGTTTTTTATGGCACGAGTGCACTAGTGTAGATAATAATACACAGTTTGTTGCTTGCTTGGTCCGTCTCTCTGTCAAGTTCTTAAGGATTTAGATAGGAGGAAATTCGATAGGGTATGCATGCATTGTTAGCATTGTATTGTGGATACCAAACGCATATCTTTCGATGTGGAAACTCTGCAAAACCCGCGTCCACTGGTAAAGCAAACGAAGAATTCAATAAAAAATACGTGAATTTTTTCACACTTTCTTCCACTAGTACGTTACATCTCTGTTTCACGATGAATTTCTTTAAAAATTTCTTACGACTTCAATTATATTGAAAACATTCAGTCTAGCATTCGAAACATCAATCAAGGACTGATGAATACCAAGTACAAAAATTTTCATTCAGTTGAAAAATATTTTAATGCTCGAAGATATTGAAGAAGTGGAATGAGGAAGATCATCTTCGTCTAAAGGTGAAGCAGACTATCAAATGTGTACAACTATGTGTTTTCTGGTGCTGCTAGTGGCACTAAATATTTCTAACCCTGGGAACAAGCGAAGCGTTACGCTATGATTTCAAGTCTGTGTTATAACCGAATACAATAAAATACGTACTAAGCTTAATATCTCTCAGCTCCTATCCACTACAAAAGTTGAATTTCATGTTTCTTAGGAAGTAAAGGGCAAGTCTTAATGACATACACGATGACCCATCGTTGTGGGACCCGAAAACAAACTGATGCAACTCAAAGATTGAGTTTTTATTGTGGTATCCACAATACAATGCTTAAAATATATTGTGGACGTGCTTATTCAGAATTAATAACAAAATACTATGACAAATAAAGATATCGAGATAATGGTAACCGATAGAGAACATCTTATAGTTTAATTAATAGTTAAGTATGGAATTAATTGATTTATTTATCATTCATTAATTGTTAATTTTTAAAAAAGAGGGTTTTAATTAAGATCTACTCGGCATGCACATGCAGCTGTTGATGCATAGCCTGGTCACAAGAGCTCATGAATGCTCAAAATTTAGGGATGACCATCTGAAAAGTCTTCAAAAAAACATTGTAATCTAAATAAAAGTTTAAATCTGTTGCACAAAGGTACATTAATTTTTTTCTACAATCTAAGCTTTTTGAGATATACCTGTTTATTTTGATGTCCCGTAACGCTGGGACGCTCTGTATATCGTATTACTGAATTAACTAGACTGTCTATGTACTCCTGAACTAGTGAGCTGTGCACGTTACACAACTCAGTTCATTCAGTATAATCTATCTACACTGAATACCATTTCTTCTCTATGTCATAAGAACAGAAATACTCATATGATGTTCCTTAACGACTTTTTTCCCACGCCAGTGTGACAAAGAACGATAGTGGTCGTAAATAACTTGTGGACTCTTGTAATCATTTCGAGTTCACCAAAATTGATCTGGCACTTTAGTATTGATCTACGTCTTAACACAGAGATCATGAGCTGCTATATATATTCAATATTGTTTCTGATTTGAGACACGTACATTATTCTCCATTATTAATGGATGTAAGCTTTCTTTGATTTGCTTCATCATATACCACTAACGTTCAATTGATAATTAAGTTGCCCAAAGAAATAAATTGTCCGATCGATATTATTTCTTCAGGTGAATGATTTTTTGAGGGTCAAAAACTCCTGCGCAGCCACTAACTGCCGCATTGTAATTGTGACAATTTAGTTTCAAATTAAATTCATGCTCCCCTGGATATCGGGATGAATTGTTTCAACTTTTCTGAACCTTCTTTAGCCCTCGAACTTGCTGCTCTGTATCAACCCAAGCGCTCATTCGGAAGAGATGCAGACACAGAAAAAATTCTTCAGGGAAAATTATTAGTGATGATGCGAGAAATGACCACGTGCAGGATAATTTACCGACAAATGAGAGTTAAATCTGAGGTTAGTATTTTGAATCGAGCGTAAGCATTCCAACAAGACATAAAATTTGTGAGATTTAAGGTTCAAGATTCAAGGATCACCTGCGAACCACGATCGCAACATCTTATCGAAGGCTGCTTAGCAACGGCACAGCCAAGGCCGGTCAGCTCATACTTCACATGACTTCACCCATGCAGGGAACCTTTTTAGTCATTCAGATAATCAGTAGATAAATTTTCTTTTACGACCGCATGTCTGATCTGACTTCATAATAAGAATCTTGAAAGTTAAAGGCACTAATTTTTCTGGACCTCATTCCCCGCAACGTAAGACAGAAAATGTTATAAGTTCAATAAAATTTAAATCTTAATTAGCATTTCCAAGTAGTTCTAAGCCACTGAGATATCATGATATTCAAATTAGTTACGTAAAACACTAAATATTTTTCTCAAAATACTTCTGCCAGAAGTGGAAACTGTAAGAGGTTATCGCCATGTTAAACTATCAGATGGCGAATGATGTGCGTTTGACCGGCGTTGTTTGCTCAAGTCTGAAGGACTGCTCGCACCTCCTGAGAAGGACCGAACATGGGGAAATTTTGGTCTATTTTATTTTATTATTCATATTCATATCGTTTTTCACGAATTCAAGTTCAAGTTCGTATTTATGTGCTAACTATATAGGAAACTAATGTTACACTCAAATTTTTTCATTAACATCCTAAACTGGATATAAATTATGCAACTCTTTGCCCATCCTAGCTAAATATTTTTTTAGCGTAGGAATTACCTTGATCATTTTAATCCATTCAGGTAATAGTAAAATCCATTTACTATATTTTACATCCTAAACTGGATATAAA
Source organism: Trinorchestia longiramus (assembly GCA_006783055.1). Classification (NCBI taxonomy): domain Eukaryota; kingdom Metazoa; phylum Arthropoda; class Malacostraca; order Amphipoda; family Talitridae; genus Trinorchestia; species Trinorchestia longiramus. The sequence continues at coordinate 182,313 of VCRD01000933.1, forward strand.
TTATGCAACTCTTTGCCTAGCCTAGCTGAATATTTTTTTGCGTAGGAATTACCTTGATCATTTCATCCATTCAGGTAATAGTAAAACGTACAATGGGTTTTGAATTCATAATGCTTGCATCTTAAGTCTAGTGATCATGCTTCCAACGATAGTCTCTTTCCATCTTGTGACGAGTTAAAGGCTCATAGGAACATGTTGTGGTGATTTTCAAATTTAAGGAAATGCTCAGTTTTTGTCAAATCAATCAGTCTGCCCTACCACTCCTCGCTTCACAAGCAGAGAAAATTCGAAGGACACGAACCAGCAAAACCAGAGACCTGTCACATAAGCCCAAATCGTTATGTATTAGGCTCCATTATTGAATACAAAATGTCTTAAAATACATTATTTTGGAAGAAAATATTTCTTTTAAAGCTGGTTAAAGAGTTAAAGGACAACTCATATGTTAGTGTGGAAAAGACTGACCATATATGTTGAGTAAATGTTTCTTAACTCTAATAATCATACTCGAGAAGCCATAGAAAACTACTGTTCGTCTTTTAAGTCATTAAGATTTTAAGAAATGACAAATTTTCTTTGAAGAAGTCATTAACAGTTAAATTTTTCTACCGAATCTAGTTTAAAAAATTTTTCCAGAGAAATAACTTCGAATTAATTTAATTTGTCAAAAATTAGCTGTTTTTCACGACTACTGTTTTTATTGTGGTTGAATTGGCTTATTTTTATGATTTATTTAGAAACTGTTGACTTAAACTCCAGAATCAAAGTGACAGACTAAATGAAGTTGCATTCTAGCAACATTACGACCGGAATTTATGGCAATAATTCATTTTCATTCATAACGAGAAGTCGACTGGCGAGCATCGCTGGTTGCGATACGGAAAGGCCAGGGTTCAATTTCCGCAGCCCCGCGAGTGTGTTTTTGCCTGATCGCTCGATGAAAAGTATATCAAATACGCTGCAACGCTGCACGCCCGTAATAACACTAGTCCATCACACGCAGTGAAACACCCCTACGAGCCTCTACAAGTTGCAGCACTATGACAGCCTATACCATGAGTTCATTTGGTATAATGAAATGCCAAGCACTGAAAAATAAAATTTTAAATTAGGTATACCGTATCATTCATAGCAAAATCTTCATAAACCATTTTTAACATCTTTCTTCATGTTTTTAGTGTTTTCGCAAAATTTTGCTCAATGTGTGTACATCAAGCGTTGGTTTTAAAAAGTAAATGTTGCTGCTAAAACATTTTTTTCATATAAATATCTAAACACTTCAATTTTGGGGCTGACTCTTTTAAACCTATGACGTTGTGTCATTTACGCACGACGAAACGATTGTATTTTTTACCTAGAAATACGTGGTTTTTGGTAATGAACCACTTGATGTCTTTTCAAAATAAAAATTAGAATTTTGCTAGATTTCAAAATGAAACTTTTAACTTTCTCCATGACTGCTATAAACATAGATATGGTTTAGCCACTCAAGTTTTAATAATTTTTAATTATTCAAAATAACGATTAAAATAGAAATGTAAACATCTGAAAAAGTCCTCTCAACAAACATCCATTAGCTATGTACAATACAAAACTTTATCGAGACAATATTGTAGAGAGCATGTATGAATTTCAATGACGTCAAATTAAATTAATTCTTTTCGAATAATAGGAAATGCGAGCAAAATAATCCGTTAATAACCAATAACCTTTGAGAATTTTTTCAACTTATAAGTTTCAAGTATTTCAAAAATAATTTATGAAAAAGTAATGTAAAGTTTGGTAGTGCTAGGGGATTTTTAGCAACCAACTTCAACAAAAGCCTAATCTATCTACCCGAGTGACCTGACTCGAAGAGAATAAAAGAACTCATGACAGGAACTCAGCATGGTATTTAAAGGAGTTAGCACGAGAAATGGGTTGGGATCTTCTTGAGATGATTGAGCCAGTTCAGAGCTTCCAGAGGATGATTAGGCCAGTCCAGCTTCAGGGATGAATGGCCAGTCCAGAGATACAGCGACAGCTCGCAGCAAGTATGATACAAGTGCAATGAGTGGCTTGAGACTAGTATGAGTGGAAACAAGTACAACGAGTGGGTGGCAGATGATCCCTAATTCTGCAAGTAAAGTGAAGTAATGAATACTAATGAAAGGATCCATAAACCTAGTCATAAATCCAGTTGCAAATCTCAGACTATATCAGGATAAACTGTAGAAGGCAGCACTGGTTAAGGATTACCAGCAACCAGCTCACTATTCAGTCTAGTTTTGATTTAAACATTCTTACAGCGAGGCAGGGGTTTATTGAATTGATTTGATGAATTATTGTTAAAGCAGAAATAAATTGTATCCTTGGCGTAATACACGAGGATTTGCATTGGTTTGTCTGAGAGCCCAATTTTAGCAACATGAATCAAGAATTTAACATTAGATAAAAAAGGACACGGTTAGTCTTTCAAAATTCAGAAATCTGAATTAGGTAATGGCTACATAAATAATTGAATTTAGACCTTCAAGGAAGTAGCTTTTACGTCTGTAAAAATATTAATACCGAGTTTCCACATATAAAATGAAACGCATAATAATTCTTAAGCAGACAAAATTGAGGATAAAAATGGTATAAGCTGCATCCTAATTTGTATCAACAAGGACATGCGGTAGGCTTGAGATTCTGTTCCTAGTTAAAAGATCTAGTCAGCAGAATCTGGTTTGAGTTACAAATTCACTATGACCACATAATTGGGTTTCTAATATCTAATGCATAGGAGTACAGATATCCTGAGCACACATAGCTTAGATAGAAATTGATATTATAAAAATCTTCACCTGAGGCCATTGCAGACTAGATTCAATACTGTCTTTAGAAATTCCCTATTCAAATGAGGTCCTTTAAGAATAGTGATGAACACAGTGATTGAGAACCCTATTAAATAACTATAATTATAGCACAGTCACTGAGTTATCACAGTTGTCCTATATGTAGAAACAATTTCTACCACTTGATTTGTTATAATAACTCAACGGTGAAGAAGTAGAGACTAGGAAAATCTAAACATACACCAAAGAACACAGATAAGACTGGCAAGTTAAGCATAAGGATTAAGATAAGTCTAAAAATACTTAGTCATAGTATGCTCACCACCACTACACACACAAACGGATTTAAACAGCAACAAGAGCCAATGACACAGAGTCCGATATATATAGTAATGTGGACCGGCAGCGAGTGTAGGACGCTACAATGTTGCCAGACTGAGAGTCCTTTGTTTTTGGAACGCTCATATCTAATTATTTAATACAAATAAAATATATTCCTAGGCTGTCACTAAGATTCTCAAAGAAAATATAAAAATAAGGCCAAAATTTTATAATGATAATTACGCCCATTTCTAGTGAGGATATTGAGATGAATGCAAACTTATATTAAAACGTGCTATTAAAAAGATATGAATGGTACATAGAGTGATACCATTCTTGCTACAGTAATCATTTTCTCAAACCTCATACTAAATTTTTTTAAATATTTTTTAAAAAATTAATGTGCCAAGCACTTAACGTTACATAGGCCCGTATAACAACAAAATAGCTCTCTCGTCAATACTATTTTTTTGCAATTTGAATTAACCCTTTAGCGACCAAAAGGACCATACGGTCCTCTTTTGGATAATTGTTCTAATAATTAAACAGAGCAATATGAGGTTGCTACTAGGTTTGAACGCGTCGGAACATTTTACAGCGTCGTTCTTTTGGCTGCCTGGCTCTGCAGGGCCGCCACTGATGGGAGAATTCCCCCAGATCTGGGGGAAACGCAGTTAGTCTGGGGAATGGGGGAAACGCTCGTAAAAACGTAAAAATCTGGGGGAATTTCGCTAGCAATTATTTTCAATGCAAAAATTCTGTAACTTGAATAATTTTGGGTTACGCCCAGACTTATGTTCATTCAAATGTAGATGTCATGATGCGGAACAGGAAATACCTTCTTTAATGACGTATAAAAGGCGATTTAACAAAGTTTAAATCGTCCTCGAACAGACTTGCGACGAGATTTGCTTCGATTGAAACTGTCTCATGACCGTCACGTGTCACAGGCCACACTTCGAAGTTCAAACAAACTCAGAGTTCGCTCAGTTAAAGTCTGGCAGTGACTCCGTGACTAAGAGTTTCTCGCTTTCTTTCGCTGAGCGAAGACTTTGTAATTAACATTTTTTCATTAACTAAAATGATGCTTTAAAAGTGTGGTAATGAGTCTTGTGCATTAATTTGTGAATTCAGATATTTTTTCACGTACTGTCTTAGGCGAAGGAGGCGAAACGCAGAAGTTCTTAAAGATTAATTACTTGTGTGCTTTGAAATAAAGAGAT
>VCRD01000934.1:0-14236 GCA_006783055.1 Trinorchestia longiramus
GCTGAGTGACGCTGAGTGACGCTGAGTGACGCTGAGTGACGCTGAGTGACGCTGAATGACGCTGAATGACGCTGAATGACGCTGAATGACGCTGAATGACGCTGAGTGGACCCTGATGATTATTCACACTTGTCCCCTTACATGGCAACCCTGAATAGCACTGATGCTGTTACCTCAATGAGTAAGGAGGTAAGTCGGAGTAAAATTGTAATCTGAGTTACCCAGGGTAATATTGCCATTGCTATTGCCATTGCCAATTGGGCAATCCTGTTCTGGTTAGTTCTTCTAATGTGGCTAACACTGCTTCTACAGGGTGCGGCAATGTACCTTCTTTTTTTCAAAGGAAGTTACTTTCAAAAAAAGGAAGTTTAGTTGCCGCACCCTGTATGACGAACCATGATCGGTGTAGAGGTGTGTCTGCAGTAGCGTTAATTCTTTCGACAACCTCGGTACTAAATTGAACCTAATAAGTAATTAATTGCATAATGAAATTAAAAGGGGAAGAATATTAGTATTTGTTAACCAAATTTCCTAAAAATTCCTTTACAGTGTATCCACAGCTGTACATCCGCATTTTCCGACGATAGTAGATCGTTGTTTGTTAGATTAGGTCTGATTCGATTAAGTTCTCATTTCTGAGATGAAGTCTTACGAAGTTCAGTAGTCGTTTCTCTGATTATTTCTCGACATTAAGTTGCCGTTTATAGGGCCAATACAAGGCAGATTCAATCATCGTTTATAAAATGAACTTTTCCGAGAAAAAATTACCTGTGAGTTTCATTCTACCGAAAAGAAACTAATTTCATCCCGCATGCAATGCCTTGCTGTTTCATCCTGGCTTGTACTCAGAGTCAATACCTTGATCGTTGAAACTTTCAATTCAATATTCTAGCTCTTGGCTAGCGTTCGTTTCTATCGCTTTATTCTATTCTATTCGACTCTGCAAACTGCAGCTAACCAACGCTGTTCATAACCACATGTGTACTGGTCTTTTAATACTTAAATATTAGTACTAGTATTGTTACTTCCTCTAGTATGTTACTCGAAACTGACTGAATACACGCACAGGTGCGCGATGAGGTAGGGCAGCCTGGTGTGGTGGTGCACAGTGCTGGAGTGTACCACCACAAGTACCTGCTGCAGCACAGTGTGCAAGAGGTGCGCACCACCATGGACGTCAACGTTCTCAGCACCATCTGGGTGAGAGAACTAAATCTGGGGAATTGTGTTGTTTGTAGTGTGTGTTCTACGATAGAGGTCATTGCGTTGAACACAATACGTCACACTTGTAAGCGTATGCTGTACTGTGAACTAGCATTATTCTGTATATAATGACTGTGTGTCATGTAATTCTGTATAGTATACATGGTATATTTACAATATATACAGTAGTGTATATCTATAGGTCATCCAGTGTATAGAGTATATACAGTGTACAATGCCAGTGTACGTCTGATGCGGTTTATAGAGCTGAACTGTTCATAGAGTTGATGTTTGCGCTATCACTTCACAGCTGTACAGCAAAGGTAGTTTATCTAAGTTGAAGTAATTAGTTTCAAGTCTTTGCTAAACTCGTTCTTTTTCTACCTAGGAGGAAATAGGGTTCTTTATACTATTAATTGACTAAATTTTATTTGCTGTGTCCTTCGTATTATTTATTGTAGCTGTCCCAGCTCCTGGCCTGAAAAAATATTTGAAATTTTCTTTCTATAAACCGCTCGATGCAGATTGTTCAGAAAGGGATAACACGTTATTCTAACCTTGCGTAGTGTTAAAATGTTGAATTCCTTCATTTGCGAATCATGGAGTTCATGAGAAACTCATTAATCAATATTCTATTAAAGAATCTTCCTGATCTAACGTTTCCTTTTTTTTCAAAGTTAGACGAAAGAATTTTCACCTCACCTCTGTGTAGCCTGCAGCAACATTATAGAGCTGTGATGTGTACGGCGATCATGCGTTGCTTCAGCCTTCAACTCTGAAACCAACGTGTGAACTTCATTGTATGAAAACCCTCTCACTTGCAGTTTTATTTAGCTGCTATTTACCCATTATTTATTAATCTACCTATGCTGTAGAGTTTTTCAAAGAAAATAAATCACAGCATCCAACGAGCGTTTCAGTATTTTCATTTTTGCATCTCACGAGCAATTTAGCATCTATGAATATTTAAGTATTTTATAGTTTGCATTTAAATTCAGTATTTTAATTTCAAGATCATAATTTCAGTATTATAATTTCAACACTTTGAGTTCATCTCTTTAATTTTGCTACCTGAATTTTGGCGCTTTAATTATGCCACATTAATTATGGCACATTAATTTTGGCTCATTGATTTTAACGCATTAATTTTGGCTCGTTGATTTAGGCACATTAATTTTGGCACTTTAATAATTCTGGCACTTTAATTTTGGCACTTTAATAATTCTGGCACTTTAATTTTGGCACTTTAATAATTCTGGCACTTTAATTTTGACACTTTATCAATTCTGGCACTTTAATTTTGGCACTTTAATTTTGCACTTTAGTTGTGGTACTTTAATTTAGCACTTTTATTTAACACTTTAATTTTAACATTTTAATTTTGGAATTTTAATTTTGGCACTTTAATTTGAGCATATTCAGTATATCAACATTTTCTTTCGTTTTACGACGTACAGCTTGTATACAGCGCCATTCAAAATTAATGAACAATTATGAAAACTCCCATATCTTCATAAAATGTAATTTTTTTTTATTTCCGAGTTAGGACATACTGTACGCACAGTACTTGAACTATTTCTCATATTTTCAGGTTTAGTAAATAATACTACCATAGTTATTTAACATTTATTATTTTTTGAGAGTCCTAAAGTAAGGAACAAAAAACCGTTATTTCCTAAACATGATTACAAAAGAGATCAGAGTTATTTTAAATATGTAGTACTGCGACCTTTGTTTTCAATTACAGCAGCGCCTCGATGAAGGCAGGATTCTAGCAAATCTTGACATAGAGCGATGGTAATTTTGGCCCATTCTTATTGTTATTTTAGCTACAAATCTTCAACTGTAGTTAGATTTCTCGTAATAACATTTTGTCCGAGAGTCTCCCATAGATTTTCTATTGGATTTATGTCGGGACTTAGAAGAGGCCAGTCTATAACCTCTACTCCTTGATCCTTACTATAGTCCGTGATGAGCTTAGTCTTGTAGTAAGGAGCATTATCCTTCATAAAAACATGAATACCAACTCTAGACCTTCACAAAACTGGTACGACATGTTGTTCTAACACATTCTTTTGAATAACGGCATTCACTCAACTGTTGAAACGCACAAGAGGTGATATACCCTGGTCTGTTACCGAAAACCATCACGCTTCCTCCACCAAACTTTACAGTTTTCTTCATACAGTTTGATTTCAAACTTTCACCGATTTGTCTTCTTACAAACTGTATACCATCGCTACCAAATACTTTAAATTTTTATTCATCACCGAGAAATACTTCGTTCCAATCGTCTGACCAGCTGACCTGTTAGTCAATGTCAATCGTGCTGTTAGATTTTTCTACTTATTAGCGCCAATTGCCTAGACAAAGTTTGTCGTGAAACATTTTACCACCTCTAATTTGACTAGAAATTTTCTGTGCAATTTTACAACGGTGTTTAGTGCTAGTCGTTGCATAACCCTGTCCTCTCATTCTGCAGTTTTCGTTGGTTCATCCAACGTTTTTGTATTTGTTATCGTACCAGTTTCATTGTAAAGTTTCAGAATTTGGTTCACAACACTTTTAGAACAATTTAACTGTTTAACAATTGATTCAATTGCATGATTTTCATTTCGTAATTTCACAATTTCTGCTTTAACAGATGCGTCGACCTTGGTTTACTTTGGTCTGCTCACAAATGTTGCCTTGATGATAAGCATATTTACGTGTTATCATGAAAAAAACGGTCATTTCAAAATTTTCATATATTTTTAAAATTTTGTTCCTTAATTTTGGACACTCAAAAAGTAGTAAAATGTTTAACAGCTGTGGTATTATTATTTAGGAAACCTGAAAATATGAAAAATAGTTCGAATACTGTATTTCTAAATACAACGAACATTTCAAAGAAATTAATTCACACTTTTTAAATACTTGGAAGTTTTGATACTTGTTCCTTAATCTTTGATGGCACTGTAGTGCTGGAGTTTCATGCTTTGTTTGGATGTTTGTTGAGCTAATCTAAATCCTTAAACGAAATTCGTACCGATCCAAACTAGAAGCATTTTCGCGTGATAGTATTAACCAACCGCATTGGGACCAGTCACGTTTCCAAATGAATTACATAAGAAAGTCTCACAATTTTTTTCGCCAAGTTCACAATTTCTTCAGAATAATCACCCCAGCCGTTTTCCCACTCCACTTACAAGTTAGTTATCTGTTACCCTTCACTGACATCTGGTGTGTCTCGCAAATATTTTGCGTCATTCATGCGTTACATAATCGAGACATGTTCATATCGAAGATACCTAGAAATCTCAATGATTAAGATACACTCCCCATAAAGACATAAATATTATGATAGAGGTTTTCTCTTCTTGAAGATATCAGAAAATGCAATAATAGAATTTTTGTTTTTCTTGAAGCCACTTATAAACGTCATAATAATCGAGACTCCCTCATCTTGGTCATTTATAAACCTCGAAATAATCGAGACTCCCTCATCTTGGTCATTTATAAACCTCGTAATAATCGAGACTCCCTCATCTTGAAGTCATTTATAAACGTAATAATCGAGACTCCATCATCTTGAAGGCATTTATAAATATCGTAATAATCGAAACTCCCTCATCTTGAAGGCATTTATAAAACCTCGTAATAATCGAGACTCCATCATCTTGAAGTTATTTATAAACATCGTAATAATCGAGACTCCCTCATCTTGAAGACAAAAGTAAAAGTTATAAATGTGTTTTAGGTGACAAGGGCATTCCTGGGTCCGATGGTGTCGAGTAACAGCGGCCACTTTGTCTTCCTGTCATCGGTGCTGGGTGTGATGGGACGGCCCCTTCTCGCCCCTTACTGTGCGTCCAAGTTTGCAGTAACTGGTACGTGAAATTTTCCAACCCCAGTATGTGAAATTTTCCAACCCCAGTGTGTGAAATTTTCCACCACCAGGACATGAAATTTTTTGTTATCGGTAAGCGGAGTTTTCTGTAACCAGAAAGATAAATTACTGTTACTGCTGCGTGAATTTAACACCAGTACGTAACTTTACCGTTGCATACTGTACGTAGATTTGCTATCGCTAGAATAATTCTAGCAAGTTTATAATGAAAATTGCAACTAAACCTATAATCCAAAACTGTACCGAAGTAATGATGAGACCATTCATCGTTAATCACGTTATAATATTATACGTGCTGTTTAGCCTTTTAACCGCCACTGCAATTTGGCCGCGGCGTATCCACATTGTCACTCCAGGCAGTGCCTTCAGTTGTTTTACAGAACTGATATGTGGATAGTGACCATCATAGATAGATAATAAATCCATGCGTCTACTTATATGGACAGATGTGATTAGGGAACACTTTGTGTGAGCAGTTAAGTGGACAGTGACAATGCAACCTACCAGGGGCAGATAACTGGACACAATATTACCCATGCTTCTGAGATATAACCCATGCTGCTGTGATATTACCCACGCTTCTGAGATATTACCCACGCTTCTGAGATATTACCCATGCTGCTGTGATATTACCCATACTGCTGTGCTATTACCCATACTGCTGTGCTATTACCCATGCTGCTGTGCTATTACCCATGCTGCTGTGCTATTACCCTTGCTGCTGAGATATTACTCGTGCAACTGTAATATTATCCATGCAGCTGTAATACTATCTTGTAATGTTACCTTGTATTGTTACCTTGTATTGTTACCTTGTATTGTTACCTTGTATTGTTACCTTGTATTGTTACCTTGTATTGTTACCTTGTATTGTTACCTTGTAATGTTACCTTGTAATGTTACCTTGTAATGTTACCTTGTATTGTTACCCATACTACCATCATAATACCAATCCTGATGTGTTTTTCCTTTTATTAAAGTCCATCCCATACTAATGCTATAATGAACCTGTGCAGGCTTCGTAGATGCCCTCTCACAGGAGCTAGACGAGCAAGGCGCCTCTGGGGTTGCCCTCACCATCGTTCATCCTTTCCTCATCGGCAACATCTCTGACGTGACCGTCGACATCAGGTCAGGTCTCGCCAATGTAAAGCATAACTAGTCCTTCAATACTATTGCATGCTTATTATTCTACAGATATTGTTACGTCTCTTGTATTTTCAGTTCTCATACGTGTTTGATTTACATCTACACGGTTGCTGGCATAACTGACTACACGTTTAGCTGAGGTAGGTGCGAGGAATAGAATAGAATATAATGAGGCGATAGGAACGAACCTTCTGGCCCATTCTTGGGTCAGTACCCAAGTCCCATGCCGTAATTCTAGCTGCGTCAACCATGGCGGCAGCGGGGTTCGAACCCGGGTCTTCCCGCTCGCAAGCGGATTCGCTCACCAGTCGATCAAGCTGGTGGTTGAGGAGAGGGTGTCTAATGTTTTTTTGAGCTTATAATTGATATCATTTAAAGCTACTATCTCAGATTCATGAAAGATAGGATTGACGCATGGAATGTGTACCAGTTTAGGTTTAACATGAATAGAGCATTAGGTCTGATAGGTTTAGTATTTTTAGGTCCTTCTTCATCTGTGTGGTGGTTCTTTATTACTTTCTGACTCAAAAACAAGCTTTGGGTTGGAGTCCAAGTTTGATTTATGTATCCGATGTTTGTTTAACAATATTAAATTAAATACAATTATTTAATAATGCATTTTCAGTGGTTATATCGATATAATGTATCTGATCTTTTTGGTCAAATAATGTGTATTTTACTTTAAATGAGTGATCCTGCTTAAATTAAGAACAGAGATAGCTCTACTTTCTGCTGGCACTGTGAACACATTCAAATATCGTCTCGATAAATTTTGGATTACGAACCCCCCCAGTACTACATCCTACTAACTATGTCCCTAACTCCTTAAGGTTAATGTATGATTGAGATAAATGCTCGTGACATAAACGCCTGTGCGTGAGTGATATGTGTGCACACGACTAAATTGACTTACGTGGTTAAGGTGTACGTGCATGACGGATGGATTTACTTTTAGACGGCATGGGACTTCGGTATTGAACCAAGAATGGGCCAAACGGCTCGTTCCTATTGCCCTATTCTATTCTTCTATTCTATTCTAATACGACATCAAAGCAACTGCCTCAATGTAACACAAAAATAGAACAAAGTTTAGATCTTCTTTAGTTTTTTCTCGCCGCGTCTCCGCCAAAAAGCTGACTGGACTTTTGCTTGTGTGGGCCTAAAATGAACAAACATACGCGTATGCTGTACAGTGCTTATACAGAGTGCGACAACATAACTTCCTTTTTTAAATGCATTTTGCTTTAAAAAGGGTCATGTTGCTGCATCCTGTACATATAAAAATACAATATCTGGTAAAAAAGTGTCTAAGACTTCTGTACATTAATTTTCTATGCGTGGCGACAAGCATCAACTAAGAAAAATAACACTCCTAAACATTTATTCCATCAACATGCTACGAGGTTGTGTTAGCAGCATTATATACAGGGTACACAAAATTGATCTAGCATGATTCATCATCCGACGCACGAACCAGAAGTAACGCCAATTACTTGATGTATTTAATTTTTAAGCAGAAATGAAACAAAATGATATCAGTGCATCACGGAAATATGTTTTTCTTTCTATGCTCCGTCACATCCATTAAACTTATTAATGCAGCGGATAATTTCGTCGTTGTCTGTATTTTCAATAACTAGTTCAGTCAGTTTATATTTCTGCAATTATTTTGTTCAAGAAAATGCGTATGATGGCAGAGTCGAGACTCGTGTACGGAAGAAACTTCATTCTTTTCACGTATACATGAAATATACAACGATTTTTTAGTTCTTGTTGCAAACATCTTAAGACTAGTGATTATGGTTCCAGCGACTGGTTTGATAGTGCTTAGCTCTTGATAAATAATTAAAATTAAAATAGGCAAAGGAATTACATCGCTTACAAGGCCAACGCTCTTTTGTAAGCTGGAAACCTTGAGAGCGAGAGAACTGAGAAATCTGTCCCGTCTTCTGTTAGTAACTCACTACATACTCTTACTCTTGAGAACCCACAACACACTCTTAAAAATAAAATAACATATCTAAAAAAATTATCTCACGTCAGCAAATTTAATTTCCTAATTGCTTCTGAGTAGAAAACAAAGAAATTAACTATTATTCCGTTCAAACTTTGCTATTATGGCCTGGATATCGATGTGTTGAAATTTTAAGTGTTCTACGAAGTTTTGGAAAGCATTCTATAAGTTTCATGCAAATGTGCAACGTTCTGGCAGTTGTTGCCAGACATACATGTATCCATCTCTTACTCTCGCTCGCTGAATGCATCTCAAAAAGGAATACATTAGCATCAAGATCTTGTTGATTGCCTTGAAATAACAAGAGTATGGTTGGGTGGTTATCGAGGACTTCAAATTATGGCCTTCGTTATGGGTCTCAAAGCTCTACAGAAAAGTTTTGCTTTCTCCCCTGCACTTAAAATTAAGACGATGCACTCATGGAAAAATTCATCAAAGCTCAAGATAGAGTTTGCAGCATTCAAGTTTCTTCAAGACTTCTTTCCTAGGCTGTCTGCTGCAAAAGTTGAAATGGGTGTCTACGTTGGACCACGGATGAGAGACCATAGTGTGCAAGGAGTTTCCGAAGCTTACAAGGACGGAGAAATCAGCATAAAACAGCTTTGTTGCAGTAGTTAGGGACTTATTGTGATATCGTAAAGCCTAAAACTATACTTAACTTGTTGATACCCTAGTGAAGAACTACAGCAAAATGGGCTGCAGGATGTTCTATAAAACCATATCCCTGACGCTCATCTTCATAAATTTAAGGAAAACATAGAGCATATTATGAAGAATAGAAATACGCTGAATGATCACCAGAATATACTGCATTTTAACGCCATTACCAAGGGCCGCATGACAAAGACATATGTTTGGGGTCTGATACGTGAGAGTAGATGACAGTTTCAGCGTTAATGTGTAAATAGATTTCTAAGAGTTTGTTGTCTCGATTGTGTAATCTTGAAAAGTTATGACTACTTCTCATCTATCGTTCTGTTCGTACTTAGAGCAAACGAGAAAGTTAAAATTAGCCGCTTGACCCAATGTGTGAAAGTAAATTTTCGAAGTATTATTACTCTAATCGTAAAAGCTGGGTTAGAAATAAATGCCTGTTTTTATTTCCCTCTGCTATGTACAAGCAAATTTGGAAGAATATCTACTACCAAGGACAAACAACATGTTGCGTCGTATAATTTAAGTAATGGAAGATAATTAAGTGAAATATTTTGCTCGTTGCAACATTGTATTATTTACTACGTACTTCACCTTACCAATCAAGTATTATTTTGTCAATTCCTCAACAGAGTACCAGGGCTGTTCGATATTTTGTCTCCTCATGAGGCGGCAGCGACGATCATTTCTGCTGTCAGGAGAAACCAAGAAGAGCTTTTCCTGCCTAGGAAACTGAAGCCTTTGATGAGGATCAACCGGTAAGATTTTAGATTTTTCCTGCCTAGGAAACTGAAGCCTTTGATGAGGATCGACAGGTAAGATTTTAGATTTTTCCTGACTGGGAAACTGAAACCTTTGATGAGCATCGAGTAAAATTTTATTTCTAAATTCTTACCTTCGTTCCGAAACATTACGTTTGAAGGGAAGTAGTTTTAATGTAGTGACTTGCCCCAAGTGTTTGATCGTGAAGGAATAATAGAATTTATTTGCTTCATACGAAAGCGTAATATTTTTGGCCACATTTTTGTGACATAGTAATTACTTTGGGCTCCATTCTATAGTAGTGTGAGCGTATTCTTTATGCATTTGTTCATTATTTTTACAAATTTATAACAACGTAGATTTGTAAATGAATTCTGAGAAACTCTTAAGTGTGGCAGTTGAATATAGTCGAATATAAATTTTATATATGGTATACTATGTATTGTAGAAACTTTTTATTATTTAATTAGTTGTGAACGAGACATAGCACTAGAATGCATGAATAAGCACTCCAGAAGTATTGCACGTGTGAGCTTCATGCATGGGGAAACGATGGCTTTTTAATTAATTAATTTTCAGGTGCCTGCCTCGGAAGATGCGACGCGCGTGTCAGCAGTTCATCGAAAAGAAATGAGAAATACGTCAGGAATATTAGAAAATCTTGAGTAAGTACTCTGTTGGTCCCTATTTCTCGTCTACATCCTGTTAATGGATGTAAAACTCGAACTTTTTCCGCAAGAGAATATATTTTACTTGTTGAATGTTTCAGTTTTGCCCAGAACTGGGCAAATCCGACTCAGTTTCAAAGGAACATGTTTATTTTTTTGAAAGAATTTTAAAATGAGGATGAACAAGTCATCCGAAAATTTACCCCAACCCTAAGTTTTTTTAGCTATTTACTAAATAGGTTCAGAAAGAGTGATGTATTTATTAATGAATATTTAACCCCGAGTTGGTAATATCAGTCAAAATGGGCCTAATTAAACAATTGTTTTCCTACATAACGTCAGAATTAAAAACATTTTCCTCGAAGAACTGTAGTTCTTGTCTGAGTATGTAGAAGAAAGCGCTATTGTTATATAATTTTTTAGAGCAGGAACTTGGAGAAGGAGCGAAAACATGAGCTATAATCTTATTTAGTCGAGAATGTGTATGAAGATTTAACCCTTTGACAGTCTCGTCACCAAGATGTGCAACACAAGCACGCGCTGTTCCCTGGCTGATCACACTGCCGGTAAGTGACGGTAACGTCTAAACAAGCAGAACCGTGACGTGTTCTCAGAGTTCTGTAACTGTTGAGTGCAGTGCTGGCTTCATGAACACCTTAGCTTTTGTTTTGTCACACTTTTTTCAGGTGAGTATCTTGGATCCAATCGGCCTTTGGAAGCTTGGAAACTTTTGTGAGTGTGGATTAAAAAATTGGGTCTTAGATCTTGTTCTACTAAGTAACATTCTTAGCATTCTACTCTCGCTTTATATGTTTTTAAATTGAAACTTTTGTTCCACCTTTGTCAACTCTTACTAAAGTATAGGAATATATCAACTACTGTCAAGCCTTCGTGCTTTGCAATATAAGACCAACATTTGTCAACCTTTGATAATGTCTATGATAACGTCAACTTCTGTTCACCCTAAAAGTTGCATAAGATGTCAACCCTTTATAATGTGTAGCATTGTCAACTCTTGATAGTATCTAGGATTATCTCAACAATGTTTACACATGATAATATAATTATATCAACTTCTGTCAACCCTTGCTACGTGTTGACAAGATTATGTAAGCTGTGTAATGCATAGCAATACCAGAAATATTTTAAGCTTTTTGGAATTGAATGGAATTTGAAGAGTATGTTAGCGATGTCTCTGGACACAGTGATTGATGCATAGCGAACTATTTCTTTGTTATCAGGGGGAAACGTTAGCATGAGAGAGAAGGAGAGCGAGGGAATGTTATCACGAGAAAGAGAGCGAGGGAATGTTACCATGAGAGAAGGAGAGCGAGGGAATGTTACCATGAGAGAAGGAGAGCGAGGGAATGTTACCATGAGAGAAGGAGAGCGAGGGAATGTTACCATGAGTGAGAGGGAGAGAGGGAGATTTTAGAAAGATTTTTCAACTCGGCTAGTTCTTCTGGTGAAATATGATGTACTTTAAATCATCCAACACATTCTGAAGTATTTTTCGTCGCGTTCAGTCTAGTTGTAAGAAACAATTTTATACAATGTATCGTTATAAGTAGCTGGTGTGAAACTTGAGATTTATTTAAAATTGCATTTTCTAAGAATAGGATGTAACGAACGGGAATATTTTAATAGCGATTTTATAATGAACTTGCGTAAATCATACTTTCAAGTTCAGTCGCACTCGCTTATGCCTTGACAACGACAGAAAAAGATGTTTTCTGATGTTCCTGAATTTCGACAATATTTAGTGACACGATATGGAAAATTGCTAAATATTGTATTCAGTACATTAGTATTTTTTTGTTATGTTCTGTTGCCGGTTAACTTTACGTAGAACTTTAAGGTCAATATTTATGCAATTTTCTCTACTTTCTTACGTAGAATTGTTTAGTGCGTAATGTAGAAGCAATCGCGTTAGCTGTGATGTTGCTTGCTTGGTTGATTGGCCAGTCTGTCTGTGACGCTCTTAGGGATTTAGATAGGAGGGAATTCGGTAGGGTACACATGTATTGTAAGCATTGTATTGTGGATACCAAAGACATCCTTCAATGTGGAAACTCCTTCGCAAAGCCCGCGTCCACTGGCAAATCAAACGAATAAATTCAGTTAAAAACACGAATTTTTGCGCGTGTGGGTCTATTAGCAACTAATAACTTAAACGGTGTTCTAAGAAAACGTAAGTTGGTTTCAAAAACGTCACTTGTCGAACTACATCGAAATAAGGCAGCTGTATTTTAGTTTTCTTCTAATGGTGAACTCGTTTTGTTGGTGTCGATTGTGAATAATCTCATTTGTGCTGCTAGTGACGCCGCTGGTCAATATTTGGACCCTGCAAAGCTTGCGGTTGTTAAGCAATTGATAAATATGCCTAGTCTCTAATTCACGCCGTTCGTCACAAGCTGATATATACGCATATCCTCTACTTCCCTTTACAGGTGATTTTTCGTTCATGTTCTGTGAGCAAAATTGTTTCTTGCATTTAATTCTTGAGCACAAGTCAAAGATGACTAGATCAATAGGCAAGTGCTACCTAGTAATTTCTATTGATATGTAACATATATAGTAATTTCACGCGGTCAACCATCATTTTAGCAAGCTAGGTTAGAGAACGTTCAAAAGGTTTCTTTTCAGTATCTTGCACTCCTCTGAGCAAGGTTCTCTTGACATGCAAAGGTCACACTAATAATATCTGCCGTTATAATTGCTAGCTGGCAACTTGGAATTTCTTCAAAAACAATACGCATCGCATAATCATTAATACATGTTAAAATATTCGCCGCTAAATATCTTTGCTTCTTACATCGTGCTTCTCTTTTCCTAATTTTTACGGTGGCGGCCAGCACGCCGCAGAATGTCAGTATCGTAGTTTCCAGTCCGTAATTTTATTTATTACATGCTCTAATCTTAATTCAATTTAATTGTATGCCGTGAATATATGTATCTACATAAATTTCCTGTTACAATGCATCCCACTCCGTATGCATACCGCCCTTTCTATACTAATACACTGGCGTCGTGTGGTCGTATAAACACGAAGTTGTATGTTCACAACAAACTAAGTCAACTTCACTTTCTGAGCACACGATGTATGATATTGTTCTACAGGGTGTCTCAAAAAAATGTACTCACCCTTTAACCGTTGCTAACATGCTGTCTTCTTTGTGTTGCAGGTGTGAGGTTCGAACCTTTGCGAACATGATTCTTTAATCACATTTAATCATGTTCGTAAAGGTTCGAACCTGTCGAGACTCGGAAATATCGTAATTAATTTAGAACGATCAAGGAGTTGATACAAAAATACGAGGTATTTTAGTAATATTTTTGGAGTTAATTTTTATATGTTTCATGTCATTTGAAACTAGTATTTTAAAGTTAAAAATTCAATCGTAGTTACAACTTCAAATTGTATTACTCGTTTATAGAACACCATAGTCAACCACGAGCCGTCAGTTCCTTCGCAACCGTTACCCAGTGAACAGCAGTTTTATTCGCGCTTTCAGTCTCTCTGACGGGTAAGTTTTCCATTGACCATGTGCTAGGAAGTAATGCGTTTCACTTACCTACCATATATTCTCTAAACTTATCATTTTAGCTTTGCCTAGATATGAAGTTGTGCTTTGATTTGCGTTACTCTAAGATTTATAAATTAATCCAAATATAGAACACTTTGAATAATAACTTTTGCATCAGCTATCATATTCATTGTATAATTTAGTTTCACTCAAGTCTCTACGTTCGGGTATTTTATGACAAGCATACTGAAAGATCGACCAGCCATTTTGATACGGTTATTAAATTTCATGGCCCCGGGTAGAAGCTACATATCCGCATCTCGTTTTTTGTATTTCTTTAACTGCCAGTTAATTAAGTACGATGCCTTAG
>VCRD01000934.1:14578-30460 GCA_006783055.1 Trinorchestia longiramus
GCAAAGCTAAAATGATAAGTTTAGGGAATATATGGTAGGTAAGTGAAACGCATTACTTCCTAGCACATGGTCAATGGAAAACTTACCCGTCAGAGAGACTGAAAGCGCGAATAAAATTACTGTTCACTGGGTAACGGTTGCGAAGGAACTGACGGGCACTTAGCCTATAGGCTCGTGGTTGACTATGGTGTTCTATAAACGAGTATTACAATTTGAAGTTGTAACTACGATTGAATTTTTAACTTTAAAATACTAGTTTCAAATGACATGAAACGTATGAAAATTAACTCTAAAAATATTACTAAAATACCTCATATTTTTGTATCAACTCCTTGATCGTTCTAAATTAATTACGATATTTCCGAGTCTCGACAGGTTCGAACCTTTACGAACATGATTAAATGTGATTAAAGAATCATGTTCGCAAAGGTTCGAACCTCACACCTGCAACACAAAGAAGACAGCATGTTAGCAACGGTTAAACGGCGAGCACATTTTTTTGAGACACCCTGTACTTTACCTAGAGTCGGTCAAACGTAGCCAGAGTCCGCCAAATAGTCATTTCTATGCGTGTCAACAAGTGGAAGTCACAATAAGGTTAAAATGGGCATAACAATTTTCACTGCATTAAGTGAACAAATAACAGTAAAGGAAGAGTATTACTCATTCACAATGACAACGTACTCTGACATTATTGAGCTGTGATGAATAACAAAAGCTAATGTTAAGAGTGATGTTCTGCATATTGCACACAATAAGAACACCCAGGATATATTTTCAATAAAAGACAATTTATTCAGTCTTAAAATATGGAATTATTTAGTCTACCAATATCCTTTTTTAAAAGCTAGCTCATAACGAACTATTAGTGTGGTACTCAGAATATTTCAAGTAATACATGACCTACGGTGATTAAATACTATATAATCTCCTAGCTAATGCACTCGCACATCAAATGCAACAAAGTCCCACCATTCTCCATATTCATACGTAGCAAGTATCACATCAGAATTAAAACATACATCGACTTCAGTCGCCTACGAACAGTCTATGACTGAACATGAACAGGAATATTGCCACTGCTGTAATACCAGCGCCCAAGTCAATATTACTGCCGTCATAAGGCAAGCAGGCCTCCCCCAGTCAAACACTACACACCCCAGTCAACCCTGCCCTCCAAGTCAAACACACCTATGAGTGAAATACTGCCCTCCAAGTCAAACACTGCCCTCCAAGTCAAACATACCTATAATTGAAGTACTGCTCTCCAAGTCAAACACTGCCCTCCAAGTCAAACACACCTATGAGTGAAACACTGCCCTCCAAGTCAAACACACCTATGAGTGAAACACTGCCCTCCAAGTCAAACACCTATGATTGAAGTACTGCTCTCTAAGTCAGGCCAAGTAAGAAACTATCTCATGCAAAGCTCACCCCGAAAAATACTATCCTCCTAACATGGGACAGAAATGTGACCACAACCTTAATAATACCTGCAATAGTAAATTAAGTCAGAATTCAAACGTGGTTTTACCACCATAGAAGTGAATTTTATGAGAGGCAATTTCCTTCATCCAGCAAAAAAAATAACGTATTCTGGGGCTGACTGGGGTCATGAAGGGAACCTTCGCGCACCACAAGACAGGAGCGAAATATTTGAAATCCAACAACAGGGATGATTCGCTTTCTCCAGCTCGTCTTTCTCTCCTTTGACACTACCAAGAGACAGGGGGAAGAGGAAGAGGAGGGCATTACTCTGTCGAACTAAATGAGCTCGCTTTAAACACAGTTTTCCAAAGAAAGTTTTCACTCTATAACAACTAGAGAACTTCACTAGCTTACTAGCTTAGCGCGTTCTGGAACACGGCAGGGAACCAATAAGAATTATCGACGTCGTCCCTCCAAGCGACACCTGCCCTGAGCATCTGCTCGACGCCTCTCCGTGCCCTTTCCTCCGTCCAGCCCAGATCGGCACACACGCCAGGGATGGTGATGCGACCCCGTGATGATGGTTCGTTGGAGTCCCGCTCAGCGAACTGCAGTAAGGTTGTGTGGTCCATTGTTAGCTCTCCAGGGATGGCAGTGATATATTGAGCTCTTCCCAGCTGCACCACCTCGACTCCTGCTCCCAACACACGCAGCTTCCGTACCGCACGCACGATGTCATCCCTGCAACACGAACAAAGGCTAAATATTGTGACGCCAGTTTCAACTTGTTTTCCAGACACAATTTCTGCTGTAAATGGCAAGAACTTGGAGTTTTCAATGAACGAGTGTAGTACTCCACTTAATGTTTTTTTGATCCTGTACATCATTTAGTGTCAGGAAAACGAGTGGAAACGATACTTGTGTCAAAGTGAGCACAGTTCACGGAGCCCTGCTTAATAGCCACACGAACCAAGTCGCCTCAGCGAAAAGAAAAAAAATTGATTCCAGTAACATGCAAATTTATAGCTGGAGCATTGTCGAGCCTGATGTATTTTTCAGCATAGAAAAATCCCGCAATACAACTTGCTGTGATGCAATAAAGCCTGCTATGACGCAGTGCAACCTGCAGTGATGCAATACAGCCTGCAGTGATGCAATACAACCTGCAGTGATGCAGTGCAACCTGCAGTGATGCAGTGCAACCTGCAGTGATGCAGTGCAACCTGCAGTGATGCAGTGCAACCTGCAGTGGTGCAGTGCAACCTGCAGTGATGCAGTGTAACCTGCAGTGATGCAGTGCAACCTGCAGTGATGCAGTGTAACCTGCAGTGATGCAGTGTAACCTGCAGTGATGCAGTGTAACCTGCAGTCACAAATGTACAACCTCGGTCAAGGTGATGTATTCGTACATCTTATATTCGTATTTGTGACACGCACAACACAACGCGGGATATTACTGCTGATCAAGCAAAACACAGAATGACTAAAAGGGGCACCTATAAACACGAGAACAACGGTAAATATGAGAGAAACACGAAAGTCAGCATGGAAATAACGGTGAAGGCAGGGATAAACATGAAGGTCAGCGTGGAAATAACGGTGAAGGCAGGGATAAACATGAAGGTCAGCGTGGAAATAACGGTGAAGGCAGGGATAAACATGAAGGTCAATATAGAAATAACAGTCAAGATAGGGACAAACATTAAGGTGAATATAATAATAATAAAAACATGAAATAAATGACCACGATGATGATGATTTGAATCCAGACAAAGACAAGGAAGAAGACCCACTCAGCAATAGGATTATTCTTCCTGGCGCCCCTGGCGTTGAGTCTGCGTAGGGCGTCCTGCAGGGGGAGCAACCCTCCGTTCAGGTGGCTGGTGGCGACACACAACTCGACCACCTGCACCCCCAGCTCATAGTACAGCTCTCCCACCCCCAGCAGTTCACTCCAGAACCCTGCAACACAGACACCAATAAAATTTACACAGCAGTGGTGTACCAAAACGCATTAAAATCTACACCGCAGTGGTGTACCAAAACGCATTAAAATCTACACCGTATACGTAGCGGTGTACCAAAAAGCATTAAATCTATACCGCAGTGGTGTACCAAAAAGCATTAAAATCTATACCGCAGTGGTGTACCTAAAGCCGTAAAATCTACACAGCAGTGGTGTACCATAAGCATTAAAATCTACACCGTAGCGGTGTACCAAACAGCACTAAAATCTACACCGTAGCGGTGTACCAAAAAGCATTAAAATCTACACCGTAGCGGTGTACCAAAAAGCATTAAAATCTACACTGTAGCGGTGTACCAAAGAGCATTGAAATTTACACCGCATTGTATACCTCCTTATAGTTGACAAGATGAAATTAGAAAATATCTTCATTGTAATTAACACAATGAAACAAAAAATGTGCTACAATTAACAAAATAGATCCAGAAAATCACTTCCCTACGACGAACAAGTTGGAGCCACAATAATTAGAACTCCAATTCATAACTGGAAAATAAGATTTCGGCTGAACAATACTAGTAATATGTTATGCCGTTTATCGTTGAGTCCTGATAACACCCTCAGTACCGTCCATAATTAAAGAACAAGTAATTAAACTTCCAACCAAATCTTAAAAAAATAGAGAATCAATTTTTCTGAAAGTTTTACCGAATGTAGACATAAAGTAACAAAACTATTTTGTAAATTTCAGGTTACATGATATGATACAATAAAAGTTATTGGTTATTTTATTAATTTTAGATGTCCAAAATTAACGAACATAATAACAAAAGATGCGTTAAAACTGTAAAAAGAGCGTTTTTTAGAAGAAAAGACAAAGATAAAGAAGATAAACATCACTTAACATCACTGCAACAATTGTAAACATGGCCAATCGAATGAAAGTTGATGCAGCTGTAAAATAAAAAAATTATTAAATTACGCAAGGAAAATCAGACAATTGAACAAGTTGATGAACTTGTGGAGCGTTCTAAAAGTGTTGTGAGTCGAATTCTAAAACTGTATAATGAAACCGGTAGGCTAACTAATACAAAGAAGCCGGGTAGACAAGGAAAACTACACCAAGAGAGGGCAGAGGTATGCAACGCCTAGCACTAAAAGACCGTTTTCTGACTGCGGGTAAAATTTCTCGCCCAACTGAAGGTGATACAAATGTTTCACGACAAACTATGTCCAGACGGTTGCATGAAATAGGTCTTTATGCAAGATCTCCCCGGAAAAAAACACTGATAAGTAAAAAGAACCAGACAGTAAGATTGGCATTTGCAAAAAAGCATGTCATTTGGTCAGAAGGCGATTGGCAAAAAGTATTTTTCAGTGATGAATCTAAATTTAATGCAATTTGCAATGATAGTAAACAGTTTGTAAGATGAACAATTGGTGAAAATTTAAATTTAAACTATATAAAGAAAACTGTGAAGTTTGGTGGAGGAAGCGTGATGGTATTCGGTATGATATCAAGCCAGGGCACATCACCCCTTGTACGTTTATACATTCATTACGGTATGACCCACCGATGGGTCACTCATGTTAGGTTCTATAATTTTTCAAAGCTTTCTAGTGACTGTATGTACAAAGTAAAGATTTGCACCGGCTAGGCAACCGCAATGAATGTGTTAAACACTAAAGTTAACACCACTATGTACAAAAATGTATTAGATAGAACATGTTGTACCAGTGGTACAAAATTCTGGAATTGAGAATCCTCTATTTATGCAGGATGATGCTCCCTACCACAACGCAAAGATGGTTATGAATTATCTAAATGATCAAGGAGTAGAGATTATGAACTAGCCAGCTCCGAATCCACACATGAATCGAATAGAAAACCTATGGAAGACTCTGTGACAAAATTTTCTGGCAGGAAATCCAGCAAACGTTGAAGATTTATGGCTGAAATTACAAGAGGAATGGGCCAAGATTACAGTTGCCGAATGTCAAGATTTGCTGAAATCCTGCGGGCGTAGATGCGCTGCAGTGATTGAAAACAAAGATCGCAGTACCAAATATTGAAAAAACGTTATGTTCTGTTTTGTAATCATTCGTACTTATAAACGTTGTTGTTCCTTAAAAAATCATCAATAACTTTTATGGTATTATTTCAAGTAACCTGAAAATTTACAAAATAGTTCAGTTCCGTTATGTCTACATTCAGTTGAAATTTCAGAAAAATTAATTCGCTAGTTTTTAAGATTTGGAAGTTGAATTACTTGTTCCTTAATTATGGACAGTACTGTAGTAGCGTTCAGTCCAGATAACACCTAGTGTCGTAATATCATAACATTCAATCAGTGGTACAGAACACACTGGCAATAACAACAAATTCAAAGTTAACGCAGAGTTTCAAAACTCATAATTATCCCGTAATAGCACTGAATGAACAGCGATAATTATAAAATGTTGCCGTATTTTATCAGGTTTTTCGATGAGCACACTCGACAGTGTGAATTAACATCGATCTCTTCAAACCATATCGTTGTGCAGGCCCACCATGATAAGAAAAAAAGAATTCAAGGTGGCAACAGGAACAAGCAGTTTGGTCCATTCTTGGTTTACTATCTTAGTCCCATGCCAACTAATGTACATGCATCAATAACGCACATGCACCTTTAACACACGTAGATACTTAAAAACACGTTTATATACTAGAACTGTTTACTTATTCTATACGGAAAATGCTACCTCGTTATACTCATGTGTTTAGTGTCCAAAACTCTTGAAAAAAATTCTTAAAAATTTATTTTTTCATGATAATCAACTTGCTTTGTACTACGGCACTTATTTTAATTGTGATTTCCGCTTGCAGAAGATTTTAAATCGAGAATTTTGAAAGTTCAAAAATGTGAATTATTTGCCAGCGAAGATTTTGAAAGAATGCTGCACTATTAAGATCCTGCTGAACTCCTGCAAAAACTGGTACTTTTTCTGTGCTTTAAAAGTCTTTAATATTCCGAGAAACATACCTTTTTACAGGCTCTTAAATTCTAAACAAACAAGTAAACTGTCAATATATATTATACGAGTATATCTTGTATTCAAAAAAATTGGAACATCATTTGCTCCAACTTTATTTTTGTGCATTGGAATTAAGCCACAGTCCACAACAGCTTGACAGCTACTGAGGGCTAATAACAATATTTTTGTCGTTGCTGTTTGTGAAACAAACATGTGCTTTGTCAGAGACAACCGGCATGACGTTCCTACAGCCAATAATGTAAGCATAATTTGAATTATTTTAAATGCTCGATGTGATTGACATACAGCAGTAGAGGTTAATTCGTACTGTATTAGGAAAGGCTTCAATACAGATGTTTCTTTGTACACAAAATGATAAATCGAGAATTTTGGAAGTTTACAAATGAGTTATTCACAAACAATGATTCTGGGCAATTGCTGTAGAAGACACGTTTACTAGAACATAAAAACATTTTTTCTAATCAACAGAGGTATATTTGCGAGTTTGCTGAGTTTTATTGAGATTCAAATCATCAAATCAAGACGCGGAAAAATGTCAGCGTTAAACATGTCATTTATTAAAATTGTTAAGCTAAATTATTGATAAATTAAATTAAAAATTAATTTAAAATATACGCTCGATTTACCGCACTGTATATTATACATACAGAGTAGAGACATATATTCAGTATCAATGTTCATCTATGCTACAGATCTTGCCAAGTGTCAAGAATTACGTTGAGGGACTAAAGGGGTTAGTAGTGTGAAAAATCTTGATAAGAGAGGAGTAATTAGAAAAAGTAAAACTGTTCAACCACCTCACTGCAAAATTCCAATGCAAAAGAAAAGCATTTTGTGTCTCACCATAAAGAGGAGAAAAAATCGCCACAACTCTCTCTTTGCCACATGAGTTTTACACAGAACACAAAAAAGTGCAATGTCACTTCGAAGTGTAGGACACTTTCGCAGTGAGCTGACAGTGAGGAGCTGGAAGACTGTTCGTAGAAAAAGAAAATCCGCGAACGCTTTACATTACTATTTTAAAAGTGCCACATTTCCCACAGAATCGCCACATTTCCCACAAACTCGCCACATTTCCCACAGAATCGCCACATTTCCGCAGACTCGCTACATTTCCACAGACTCGCTACATTTCCACAGACTCGCTACATTTCCACAGACTCGCTACATTTCCACAGACTCGCTACATTTCCCACAAACTCGCCACAGTTCACACACTCGTACTTGAGAGCGCACGTCAACAACACAGCTAGACGTGAGAGTTGCGTCACGACATAGGAGGCACAAGAATAACTGCAGGAAAAGAGTGACGGCGACATGAGCGCGGCGACGTAAAGAGCAAGCGTACAGGAAATGCCTGGCGCAGTTTTCCTCTGACTCAGCCTCCATCCAGCTGCTCTACTCTCTGTTCCAGGCCTCTACTCTCTGTTCCAGGCCTTTACCCTCCTTTTCAGCCGCTCAATTCTTTGTTCCAGTCCCTCTACTCTCTNTCATTGGTATTATGATTAATTTGGGGTTTTTGGAGGGGGCTGGAACGGATTAAAATTTTTTTTTGGTATTTTATATGGGATATATTGCTTTGAATTACGAATTTTTTGACTAAGGAACTCGGTCCAGGAACGAATTAAACTGGTATGCCAAGGTATTACTGTATTTGCGTTTAGATTTTAGTAATGTATTTCATGAGCTTTATGTCCTTTTTTGCATTTCTGGGTAAAACAGCTGCAATCATGCACACAAATAGCTAAATCTGCAGTTCAGGTGTTACTGTCGTTTCCGTCAACCTGGCTTTGTGAATCAACCTTTTCAATTTTGTGGGCGATAAAATCGAAGCACAGGTCAAATTGATAGACAATTGGACATGATATTCGTTGCGCATTTTTAAGCCTAATCTTCGAATAAATGAACTGGCTGATGAAAAACAAAATCAGAGATTTCTGAAAAATCAACAGGTACGTTTAGTTTAATATTATATTAGTTTTCTCTAAGTTTTGTATTATTTCCCTGTATCTACTTGTAGTTCATCAATATTAATGAAAAGTTGTTGGCTGATTTCTGGTTTTACGATTGAAAAAGTATGCTCTGATTAATATTAAAATTAGTCTATGTACTTTTTTCTTTTAGCATTATTTGGAAAATTGTCCATGCAATTGTAAGATATATTGAACTCATCTGGCTTTATAATTCTTCCTAAAATAAAAAATTGGTATAATTTCGCCATTTAATGATAGGTTATTTCTAAAGGTTACATGAAGATATGAAAACTTGTTGAGGAGTACATAGCAAAAAAGTTGGGAACCCCTGCAATAACATGTGACCTGTTGAAGTCAAAACTGAGCTACACAGTTCGATCACCTAATCTTTCACGAAAAAAGTTTTCACATGATTTAAGTGCATAAATTTGTCCTGGTTTTATTCTTTAATTTGAAAGATAATTTTAAGGAAATTTTGTTAATTTCTATCACATCTGTGTTTTTGTTGTGCACTGCGTACATCGCTGGTCGAAGGTTCCGTAGCTACGTCAGCCGTTCTTCAAAGAAAGAGATCATACTGGCGTCAGTTACTGCACGTGTTAACCCTTTCGGTCACGACGGCATCTCTGGTAGCCGCAGTCATTTTTCGTTTATTAAGATGCAGAGCAACACGTGTGTCTGTGCAAACACTGGTAGGGCAGTGCAAGCTACAGTTTGATCAGGACAATGCAGTGACCATAAAACATCACAAAGCATCTTTTTTTTAAATTTGATGTTAAATATGTTGAAAAGGTTTTGATATTTGCATCATGGTACCGAAAGGGTTAAAGGCTACGTGGCTCTCTCCTGCCAAGACATGTTTCATACACAATAATGATTAAATTATTATGGATTCTTTAAATTTCGTGATTTATATGAAAACGGTTATATAAAGTTATTTTGCTAATACGCAAATAATTTATATTCAAATCTTTTGCCAAAATATTCCTTCTTACATTGATTAATATTTGGTTTGACCTCCTTTGGCCATTTTGCTTTAACACACTCTGGCCTTCCAGTGAACTTTTACATTTCCTTTTTTCGAGAAGAAAATCTACTAGGAAAATTGCAAGCAAACACACACAGCCCAAAACACAACCTGGAGCAGTAGAAAACACAATAGCAATACTGAAACGACCAGTAATAGTGGCAACATCTAAGCAGTTATACAAATTATACTTAATACTAGTGTACTAGTGTACTCGTGCCATCAAAAATGATGGCAAATCTAGTGTATAATAAACACTTACAATACAGTATTTTTAAGCTGCAATAGAAGTAGTTATATAGCCATGCGTGTCATATCCTAGATGCAGAAATTCAGCATTACTGAAAGCAACTGCGAGCTTGTGTATGTATACTGTAATATGCAATACCCCGCCGAACTCTGTATCCACGATACGAACTGGAGTATATATGGCTCTGAATCTCTCTAGTTTTTTTGAAAGTGACCTATTATGGTGCACTTGTACAGCGAAAATGAGTGTATTAATTTACCAGTGAACTGAAACCAAGACCACCAGTGCTAATTTCTTCCTATCTATTCTCAAGAGCGTGACACGAAACATATAATTAAATAAATAAATATATAAACACACGACGGTCATTCCTAGTATTTGATTAGATCATTTGATAAATAATGAACAGTAGGTACCTTATACTCTACTACTGCAGTAAGTACAGTATGTTCTCCTATGCTTAAAATAACTGCTAAATGTATCACTTTACCTGTTTCCATTTTACTCAGAAATCCAATCAGATTGGATATTAGCTCAGACTTGACGCGCCAGTATTACCTGTATCATGATTGGTGTAGGCCTAGGCTTCTTTCTTAGGCGGTAGGTTCGTAATTCACTGTCCAGTAACCTCCTATTTATTGCTAATAAATAGGAGGTTAATATTTATTGCTAACACCATCTGCTAACAGTTCGTTTGCAATCTTCCTACAAGATTTTCTTCTTGAAAAAAGGAGAATGTAGGAGAAAAAAATATTTCAAAGAAATAATGAGGTTCTCTGGAATGCCGAGTGTGTTAAAGAAATTATAGAGGCTAAAGAATGTCAAACTAAATAATAATGAATGTAAGAAAGAATATTTTTGTCATATGGATGAAAATGAATCTATTACTCGTCAGTAAAATAACTTTGTGAAACCTTTTTGCAGTAAAATTACGAACTTTTAAAAATCAACAATAATTTTATCACTACTGTAGATGCTCTCTTACCCCATCTGTACAAACCATTTCTTTGTACTATGTACGGAACTTGATATCGAGAGTTTGTGTAGTTCAAGCTCTTTTATTTATATACGTGAATTGTATGTTGAGGATGCCATCACTAGTGATCACAGTTCATTAATACCTATTGTGATGTAGAACATTGGCGTTAGTGTAAAAAAAACCTTCATAACAGTAGTATACGGTGGTTTAAGGTGATCGAAGGACTACTATAAACAGGACGTGCACCGCCATGTAGCTGACTACGGTAGCGGAGGCCAGTTCACTGAGCTCAGTTAGCCCCCATCTGTCACAGTGCGAACATTGTCGTAGTCTGTCGCTCGGTTTGAATCGGACATTGTTGTTTGTTTCGAGGCACATTGCTGCATTTCTAAATGGATACTGTTTGTTTACAAAGTTTATGCTAATTATATATATTAAAAATGCCGAACAAATGTGGGGTTGTGTGAACAAGTGAAATCCCTCCCAGTATCTTCAATGTGCCTGCTTCATGTCAGCCTTCTCCAAAACCTGCACCTCGCCCGGCGAAAGTTGAAAACCAACAACTGAGGTATTTTAATCAGAAGGATAAGATTAGTTCATTTGATGCTTTCATACCTGAACTTAACCTGTAGAAGCAATATAAGAACTTGATTATTTCAAGATCGAAAGAAAGGCTTGTGTGTTTGTTCATAACCAGCTACTCCAGTGAGTGCAGCCTGTCTGTGATGGTCGAAAACAAGCCCACTTTGTGTTCCCCACTAACGCTCAGTGCGTTCAAGAACGGCATTAGTACCACTGTTTAAGACACTTCATCCCAACAATGGTTTGAGATCGTATACTCAGTTCAACGAAACTGTGCGCTTCGCAATTCACTATGACATCCCGTTTGACAAAACGATCCAACTCTTCTTCAAGCTCACACATCAGCCTGTGTCGACGCCGAGAAGGAGAAAAAATTGGTATTTTTGACACGTCAGTTGGAACTTTTATTACAGAAGCAGTTTTCCATGAATGATTATTGTTTTGCTCTTCAAACATACCCAAAGTGTAATTATGAACAGCTCAGAGACTTTTTGGTGCTGCCATGCAAGCGCAAGCTGCAGTACATCACTTCATCTATTGACAAGGACCAGATGCTGAGGTAAACATTTGACAAAGTCCAGATACTGCAACAGAAGAATGTGTTTCTCTTGGTAGATGAAGTACAGATTCCCCAAGTGTTTCATTTTCTGGTGAGTTGCTGAGTGGCATGGACGAGAACAACCGAGATTGCAAGGCCACTTCTATTCTAATCACTAGGTGTTTGCAGTGCCACAGCCAAACATCCTCTTGACAACGAGCGTGTCTGGTTTCTCCTTTTTGACACAGTACATCTGCTAAACAACTGGAGCTAAATAACTGGAGACACATCTGCTAAACAACTGCATCCGCAACAACTGAATTAGTGAGAAGGGCCAGAAGATCAGTGTTGTTAAGACTAGTAGTTTCACCTCTACGGTATTTTCTAACCCGAATTCGCTTACGTTACCTTTGACTTGGTCTTCAGACTGCGTTGCTTCTCGTACCGGATGAATGTCCTCTAACCGTGGACGATGCGACATCAATCACCTTCGACCGCGACACACAACCTCTACTCGCGTGACGATTATCCCTATACTAGTGTTAGTAACGGAATCTACTTAGCCTAATATTTTACGAGTACAGATCTCCACGACAACGACTACTTTTAACGAACAACCAGCCTGCAACCTGCACCTGAGCCGTTTCTTGCTCCCACAACTACGGTACCTATACACACACGACAGGGCCCAACCCGCAACTAACGCTGCCCCCGCATCATCCCTCACTAAAGCTCAGGGGTTGCCAATTCAGGTGCCAATTACTAATTTATACATTATGCCACAATCAGTCTTGACAATGAAACACGGCATCATTTGCAGACGTCAAAGAATTGTACGAGTCGAAGAAATGCAGTATTCTGACGACTACTACACTCACTCAATTTGCTGTCAACCCCTCAAATTTGCTGTTAACCCCTCAGAGAAAGATTAGCAGAAGAATGCAGTCCTTCTTCAGACCTCTGTCAAGAAGGCCCAGTT
Source organism: Trinorchestia longiramus (assembly GCA_006783055.1). NCBI lineage: Eukaryota > Metazoa > Arthropoda > Malacostraca > Amphipoda > Talitridae > Trinorchestia > Trinorchestia longiramus. The sequence goes on from VCRD01000934.1 coordinate 27,337, forward strand.
GGCTGACTAATCCTTGCAGTTTGGTAGGTTTTTGCTTCTATGTCTGTTTGTTTATATGCGTGAATGTTTGTATGTTTGGTTGTTTGCATTGGAAAAGGTTTAACTATAATCAATTTGTAAAGTCTCAATGTGGCATAATGTTCAAATTAGTACTTGGCACCTCAACGTGGACGCCTTGGCTTAAGTGAGGGATGCTGCGCAGCAGCGCCAGGCGGCCAGTTGTGGGTTGCGCCCTGTCGCGGGTGTGTGTTGGGACCGTATTCGTGCGAGCAAAAATAGGTTCAGGTGCAGGTTGCAGGCTGGTTGTTCGTTAGAAGTAGTCGTTGTCGTGGAGATCTGTACTCGTAGAATATTAGGCTAAGTAGAGTCAGTTGCTAACACTAGTATAAGAATAATCGTCACGTGAATAGAAGTCGTGTGTCACGATTGAAGGTTGTCGATATCGCATCGTCCACGGTTAGAGAATGTAGTGGCTTAGTCACCCCTTAACGCAACTCAGCCTCCTCGTATTTTCTCCAGCAACTAGTGGCTTAGTCACCCCTCAATGCAAATCTCCATGTACATCATTTCTACTTTAGTTACCACTAGACTCCATCTAGTCATCCACAGTGTTCAGTAATTGTAAGTCATACCTATGTAACGTTTATCAATACATGAGTTCCTACTTCTACTCGGTGTCTCAACCTTATACACTTGAGTAGAAGCTTATGTAAGACCGCTACCGTAGCAGGCTGTAACTGGAGATCACAAGCCCTAACCGACTCACAGGGCGTCTACCTCGAGTAGACGTAAGGCACGATCTCAAAAGTTGCCTTAACGGAACCAAAACGGCGCAGGTAGCACTCCAAAGGTCTTACAAGAACATTCATCCGGTACGTGAAGCAACGCTGACCGAAGAAGAAGCTGAATAGAGGTAAGCGAATTCTTTTGTTTTGTTGTTTTTTTGTGTTATAAAATACCATAGAATTGCAAATACTAGTCTTAACAACAAGCTATCTAGGCATATTACAAAATGGCAAGAGGTATTTCAAGAGGTTTTATCAAGCCATTTACTGGCGAAAGTGATGTGATGACTTGGTTAGAGAAAATCACATTGGTTGCTCGACTACAGAAAGTATCTGATTTAGCTATGTTTATCCCATTGTATCTAGAAGGTGATGCGCTTGGTTTGTATATGGAGTTGAGTGACGGTTATAAAGCAAGTGCAGATAAAATCAAGGAGAAATTGCAGATTGCTTTTGCTGACGATCCTTTTATTGCATATGATAAACTTCTCAACATGAAGTGGGCTGGAGAACCTGTAGGGCCTCAAAAATATCGTAATTAATATAGAATGATCAAGTAGTCGATACAAAAATATGAGGTATTTTAGTAATATTTTAGAGTTAATTTTTATACGTATTTCACGTCATTTGAAACTAGTATTTTAAAGTTAAAAATTCAATCGTAGTTCCAACTCCAAATTGTAACCTTCGTTTATAGAACACCATAGTCAACCACGAGCCTATAGGCTAAGTGCCCGTCAGTTTCCTCGCAACCGTTACCCAGTGAACAGCAATTTGATTCGCGCTTTCAGTCTCTCTGACGGGTAAGTTTTCCATTGACCATGTGCTAGGAAGTAATGCGTTTCACTTACCTACCATATATTCCCTAAACTTATCATTTTAGCTTTGCCTAGATATGAAGTTGTGCTTTGATTTGCGTTACTCCAAGATTTATAATTAATCCAAATATAGAACACTTTGAATAAAAACTTTTGCATCAGTTATCAAATTCATTGTCTAATTTCGTCTCACTCAAGTTTCTACGTTCAAGTATTTTATGACAAGCATACTGAAAGATCGACCAGCCATTTTGATACTGTTATTAAATTTCATGGCCTCGGGCAGAAGCTGCATATCCGCATCTCGTTTTTGTATTTCTTTGACTACCAGCTAATTAGGTACGATGCCTTAGTGTTTTACTCAATAGTGTTGTCTTATAATGTTGTTTCATGATATTAATACTTCTTGCTAAATTCTGTATTTATTTTGAGTTACTTATGGGTCCTTACTCGGGCAGGTTTCGGTTGCGGTTTCAGTTTCAGTTTCAGGTTTCAGTTTCGGTCTCAATTCAGTATCAGTTCCAGCTTCGGTTTTACGGATTTCAAGTTCTCAGTTTTGGTCTTCGATCTCGGCCCCAATTTCTATTCTAATTTTGATCGTGTTCATGAATAAATCTGCAAGCTACGGAGACGATCGTATCACTTTCTTCGAAGAACATCACCCACGAAATAATCGCTACAGAAAAATAACGCTTTCCCTAAAGTGGCTCGTTCCCTAAAAACCTGTAGATGTATTTGTTAATGAACTTAAGCGCTTGGCGAGGTTGGCGATGCATGGGGATGCAGGGTTAGAAAGAGCAATCAAGCTGTCCTTTATCAAAGGATTTCCAGATCATATTAGTGTTGACCTGAAGCGGATACCCAACGTGCTGAAACTGGAAATTAGTGAATTGATTACTCAAACTAGAATTCTAACTGCCAATCAGCGAGGCTGGGTAAAGGCGTGTAGAGGTAGGTTACCAATTGTTGAAGTATTAATTAACAATGAGCCTGCAATGGCATTAGTAGACACAGAATGCAACATGATGGTCGTCCATTCTAAGTACATAGCTCAATATGATGGTGATGCGAGCATCAGTGCTTTTGAAGGTCGAAAAGTGAAGTGTAAAGTAGTAAATCGTGTGAAGATAGTGGTGACAGGAGGAATGCCGGTGGTCACGAAAGCTGTGGTATCGGACCGGCTGGTAGACGGCGTGGACCACAGTACAGTAAAGAGAAGTACGATAATATGGGGGGGTTGGCAATGACCACCCCAACGACGGTTTTCAGGCGGTGACGTCATCCATGACGTCAGAATTGTCTAGGCGCTGATTGATAAATTTTTGAAGATGCGGGGTTTCGGCTTCAAACGCCGAGATGACAGAAAAACTCACGGGCGCAGCGGGCTTCGAACGTATGACCTACCCTTTACCGCAACTGTAGTTCCAATCCCTTACCAACTCGGCCACCGGAGCTATACCTTCACGCGGCGTTTAAACCATTTTAACACTAGCACAACGAAGTGGGCCTGGGAGGTTCAAT
>VCRD01000934.1:36968-51913 GCA_006783055.1 Trinorchestia longiramus
TGCGATCAGTAGTTCCTCCTTTACCTCGAGACGAAGAAGCTAGGGATGAGAGAGGTGGGGGGCTGTCATCGGTCCAAGAGAAGCAAATGAAAGTTAAACAAAGTGGGGTGAGAATGAACCACAGCAGATGAAGAGAGATAGAAGACCTCCCGTCTGGGTCACCGACTACGTTACAGTTTAAATGTCTAAATTATCATTTAGATTTAAATAGATTATGGTAGTTTAGGTAGTAGCGAAATGTCGACTCCGTAGCAGTAAGTAATGCATCTAAAGTATTGTGATTTTAAAATCACGTGGAGATGTGGCCTAATGTATAAATTAGTACTTGGCACCTCAACATGAACGCCTTGGCGTAAGTGAGGGATGCTGCTCAGCAGCGCCAGGCGGCCAGTTGTGGGTTGCGCCCTGTCGCGGTTGTGTGTTGGGACCGTATTCGCGCGAGCAAGAATAGGCTCAGGTGTAGGTTGCACGCTGGTTGTTCGTTAGAAGTAGTCGTTGTCGTGGAGATCTGTACTCGTAGAATATTAGGCTAAGTAGAGTCAGTTGCTAACACTAGTATAGGGATAATCGTCACGTGAACAGAGGTCGTGTGTCAGAGTTGAAGGTTGTCGATACCGCATCGTCTACGGTTAGAGAACATTCATCCGGTACGTGAAGCAACGCTGACCGAAGAACAAGCTGAATAGAGGTAAGCGAATTCGTGGTATAAAATACCGTAGAGTTGCAACCACTAATCTCAACAACACTAAAACTGCAGCAACTCGGCTTTCTATAAAGTGGCCACTAAGCTCATACAATAATACATGTTAAGTCCGGTTAAAATTGGTATTTCAAAGCATTACAGTGGTTTAAACCATTTAAAATTCATTGTAAAACCTTATTATCCCTTCTATTGCTTGAAAGAACTAACTTTTGATCAATTTGTCCGATAGAAAATGTTATGTTACTAAGAATGCAATGGCCTTTGCTAACGTAGTCAACTATACATATAGCGGTGCACGTCCTGTTTATAGTTGTCCTTGGGTTACTGCTCTGTTTCCTGATACCAAACGACAGAGAAGCACACTTCTGCCACGTATTTAAGTTGCAGCCGCTCATAGCTAGCCGTTCTGTAGTGACATTTGATGCAATTGCTTGTGCATAGTGAGCAACACCCACTAGATTGAAAGAATAAAGTAACTTCAGGACAAAGTCTTTTATTATTGAGCTGCAGCTGAGAAAGAAAATGTTTAATCGCTGTAATTTATTTCCAATCAGCTATACAATACAGATACATTGGATTTTTAATTCTAAATGTTAATATCTTAAGACAACTGATGATGTTACAAGTGAATATTCCCGTTCTTTGTGTTGCCACTTGAAATAGAAGCTTGTAGTGGTTCTTGGAAGAGCTTGGTGAAGGTCTAGATTTATTCTAGGCATCCAGCATTGCTGGACATGTTTCTCCTCCATCGATGATCAGGCAGAAACAGACCAAGGTGGTTACAGGAGTTGAACAGGGAAGACAGGAGTTGTCTTCACGCATCGTAAACGGAGATGCACGCAACTCGACCCACATATAGAGAGGACAAAGTAGTGTCATTTGAGAAATCTGAAACACTGACGTCATGAAAAGCTATGAAATCTCAATAAAGTAACACACAAGTCATCCAATCATAGTACAAGTCACAGTCTTGAATTAGCATGAGTTGTGGGAACTATTACTTATGCACACAATTGTTTTTTACTCGCATGATTACTGCTGTCTTACCAAAATTGTTTGAGAAATATCAAAGACGATTCTAAACTTAGGTTTGCTATTTTCCGGCAAAATTAATTTCAGAATGAATTAGTGCACCTAGAAATGATGATTTTAGAAAGTAAACTCATAATCATTTTAGAAGTCACCGATATATTTTGTCAAGCCCTTTCACAAGTCATATTTTACAATAATATTATCACCTTTCAAGACCAAGAAAGGGCTACATAAGAAGGTAAGACCACGCCAATATGTTAACAGCGTACAGTGTGATGCAGGTAAATGTTTACTGAGTAGATTAATCTAAACTTTCAGCGGTTTTTCTACATATTACTCATAATAAAAAGTAACCTTTCAGTTAGTAAATAGTTCTTGATGATACTTCAATTTTGCCTGCATGCCGATGAATAAATCTCCTGTTCTAAAGATTCCTAATTGTTGGTTTTTTCATTAGGTGTCACTTCTTGGTGAAAATTAGTGTCATTTATTTTCGAGCAAAAAATATAATCTGATAAATTTTATACTCATAAATGAATAAATATATATATATACAGTATATATATGTATATATATACATATATATATACTTATATATATACTTTATATATATTTATGTGTGCATAAAATGAGATTTTGCAATACAATCTGTCAAATACACATGGTATTAAAACTGCTTCAAAAAGGAAATCTTAAACCTACAGGAAACATCTATTATAGGCTCAGCAAAAATGACAAGTTCAAAGAATATCTAATACGTAAGAGGAATGCAGAACTCTCTAATACATTGTCAATGGAAACTTACCCGTCAGAGAGACTGAAAGCGCGAACAGAATTGCTCCTAACTAAGCGATAGCCAAGACCGAACTGCTGGGCACTAAGCCTCAAGACTTGTGGTTGACTATGATCTTCTATTGACGAGGGTTACAATTTGAAGTTGTAACTACGATCAAATTTTTCCCTTCAAAATGTTAGTCACAGATGACATGAAATAGGTATAAAAGTTAACTCTTAAATATTGCTTAAAGCAATCATATATTTTGTATCGACTCCCTGAGCATTCCAAATTAATTACGATATTTTCAAGGCACCACAGATATTTCCATAGAAACGACAATTGGTTAGATTGCGATTGGATGTGAGCATTTTTCAGTTATTAATTTATATACAATGTATTTAGTAGCAATGAAAAATAATTTGTAAAAAGAATTCAATTCAGGATTATAGCAGCCACCGTGGTCGAGTGGTCTGCGGCCCGTGTTCTGTATCGGGTCTCTGTTTCATGTAGAAAGACCGCGGGTTCGAACCCGGCCATGGACACGAGCTGTTTCTCGTACGCCACGCCGTGCACTCAACCCGCTGAGCACTCAACTCCCCGCCCATGAAGACGCCTACCAACCTCCCGGATCGTCGCATGGAGCTCACCATCACCCTTACTCCTGGAATGTTAACCTTGAGAATTTGAAAAACCAATGTACTAATGTCTATGTACTGTGTACTCGATTAGAAATAAAGATTGTTTGTTTATTGTTTAAAGAAAACTAGAGGATGGTGGGTAAGCGTGATGGTTTCTGTACTGTAGTGTGCGGTGTATGAGGGGCAGTGGTCTATATTTAATTTTTATTTAATGGTTGGTAAATTACCTCCACTTTCTCTAGGACTTTGCTCCGACAAATAATACTTTCTCTCCAAGTCTCATCTCGTTCGTCTTGCTTTCGTCGGGTAACCAATTGAGGAGCAGTTACCTGCTGTTGTAGTCAAGCTTCACTTTTGTACTTTGGTAAGTTTCGAGACAGCAGGCAACTTTGTTTAAAATAATCTTTATAGAATTGAACTGAAGGCCTCCGCATCGCTCTCTTCAAGGATTTATATTCACGAAAGACAAATTTCTTGCATTACTGAATGACCAAGGTCTTTGAGTTAGGTTTACAGTTTCATCATTAGTGAAAGGGATGAAAGTTCAAAACCTGAAAATTTATGAATGACTTAGTAGTATTTTTGTAAGCTTGGGTAATTTTTTTCGGCGTACAAGGGGACGTGTTCCTTGAATCAATATTTCGGGCATCGTAAAGGTTGATCATAACAGCGATTTGTATTTCTATCTAGACGTTGTCATGTCTAATAACTAACACCACATGCTATTTTGTCACAATTTCATGTGTGATTTTCTGAACTTGAAAAATTGTCAGTAAATCGATGTATTAATTTTTGGCAGTCGGTGATGCACTTTTCAGGGAAACATGTTAAAAAATTTAAATCTCTGCTCTCATCGGCTGAGAATTTTTTTCTGCGTGTGTTGTGTAATTCGATATTTATACTGTTATTCTCTCGTATTAGTAAGCGATGCATTTTCGAAATCTCTGCTGTAATATATTCTACATTAGCATTGCTAGTGCGCAGGTTCGTTAAGTTTCTTAGGACATGAACCAATTAGAGCGAGAAATGTTTCAGCAACGAACGAAGAGTTCTTTCCTGTAAGTCGGAAACCGAATGTTACGATCTATCCTGTTTAAATGCTGGAATTATTGCTTGAGTACTAGAAAACTTTTGCAGTGGTTGTACATTTCTGTAAATAATAATGACTGGCATCAGTTAGGACTTAGATTGTTATCAGCAAAGCAAAGTCAGAATTGCTCTGAAATGCGGAGCGCTTCTCAGAATTTTTGAATAACTTTATAGTCATGGGGTTACTACTTTCATCATTTTTGCAGCGCACTCTGATCAACCTTTCTGTCTCGTGTGGTTCAACAATTTTCATCATTTTTGTTTAGCAACTTAATTTGAGCGTAGAACTCGTGTCGAGAGATGATATCAAATGGAGGACCCACGACTGACTCCTGAGGGATGATCGGTGTGGGACTCGATCGCTTGGCAGACTTGAGAGCTACTGTCAGTGGACTGCAGTGTCGCAGTCCATTTCAACATTTATATGAAAACATTTTAATAAAGCTGTGATGAAATCAGAGTTTTTGTCTACTGTTGAAGGTGTTAGTTTTGAAAAACAGCTTGTGTATTGCTCGTATTCATCGTTATCGAAACATTTCTACGGGCCCACGACCGAGAATGGGACTTGTGTACATACTTCTGTAAAACCTTGGCTATTTCATCTCTGGTAAAACTATTGCGTATTGGCTGTGGTAGAAATGCCATACCAGGAGAGGTGGTTACTTAGCCCTCATTTAGTTGGCTGTCGGCAATGAAAAATTGTCCTTAGACTGATAGAAGCTGCCGTGGGCTTAGAAGTCTGCTACGGTAGCCATTGGTACAAAAAATTAATAGTTACTGCGGTTACACCTCCTTTGCATTACCAAAGTCAATTCGTTTCAACCAATTTAGGTGAGGCTACTTGCATGTGTTGGAGTCTGTCTATACGAAATGCATTCAAGATATAACGCCTGTGGTTTTCTCGGGACTGGACGCAAACATACGGTGTGTCTTGAAATACGTATGCACTCATGAATGCGGGTCAGAGATGGCAGCACTGTACGGCACACAGAACTTGCTACCTGGAGGCTGTGATGCATTCACACATTGTGTAATCCGAATGTATTATACTAACACCATAGCCAGTGACCACCGTATACAGGCAAAAGGGTCATACGTCGTATACATATGTAAATACAGAGGAGCGCTCAGGGAACACTTTACGCCAGCGACTTATGGCACCAGTAACGAAGAGAATGCAACTCACTTATGTCCTCAGTGACGGTTAACAGGCTAAAGAAATATCTTAGAAATAGCCAGTCATATTAAACTTGCAGTTACATTTTGGTTCTCAAAAAGATAATTTACATATGGCATTTCATAGCAAAGAAGATTCGAATTGGTCATTTTCTCACACTTGCGTACTGCAAAGCTGAACAGCCGCTGCCATTCTCAAAGCCATGGCTCATAGACTACTTAAGCTCTTCGTTAAGTCATTTAAAGGATCCCTGATTCCTCTGGCTTGTATCTCTTCCAATGTGGGCCTTCACCTCCCACCGCCTACGGTCGTGTCAGTCTTCCTTTATACAGTTGCCTTCTTAGAGCAAACACCACATCTCTAATGTGCCTCACAAACTAAGGAGACATGCACACGTCACCGTTTGGATGCTCCCTCTACTTGTCCTCTGTTCTACATAGGTGTTTTAAAGAGGACTAATTAGGAAGACCAATGACAGTCGCGAAAAAAATTCTTCTGGATCGATCTTCACTGGCGAGATGAACCGTGAGATGGTCTGGATGTCTTCCATTAACGACGTTGTACTATGGTTGCATAAAGACTACGATTAAACCATTCATGTCTTGGCTTCTTCAAACACTCAATGAGATGCGTCTCGTTTTATCTCGAGAAAGATTTTCACTGCTCATCGTTTGTGCACTGGTACAGTTAGGCTTGGCAAGACCTGCAACAGCTACTACGTCCTCCGTCAAGAATTTTGAGGCTCTACTTACGAGTACAAACGTAATAATATATTTTGAAGTTGTGCTCACAAACAAGATCGCACGCAACGTTTTAATTTTAATTGGCATTGCATGAAGTAAACAATTTTTTCAATTTTGCGTGAAATTATCGCTGTCGAAATCACGAGTGGCAAGAACAATGTCGGGCAAAGATACGTACGCTGTGCGAGTCATTTAAAACGTTTTAAACCTTGCATACATTTCATAATAAAGCTATGATTTGCAGCCACCATGTTCGAGTGGTCTGCGGCCTGTGTTAGGTATCAGGTCTCTGCTTCGGACAGACAGACCGCGGGTTCGAAACCCGGCCATGAATACGAGCTGTTTCTCGTTTCGCGCCGTGAGTTCGCACTTATCGGTAAGCCCTCAACTCCCCGCCCATGGACACATCCCGGGATCGTCGCATGGAGCTCACCATCATCCCTACTCTAAGAATGTTAACCTTAAGAATTTGAAAAACCAATGTACTAATGTCTATGTACTGTGTACTTAATTGGAAATAAAGTTGTTTGTTTGTTTGATATCAGGCTAGGGTATATCACCTGTTCGTTCAAGCACTAGAGTTAATGCTGCTGTTTACAAGTTATAATTTGAAAGTTATATATGTCAGTACTATATACTCTATTGAAAATGAAAATATTTTTTCCTTCTTTCAATTATCAATTCACCTGTCGTCTGCGGGGCTGAAAAATATTTCGGACATTTTTCAGGTATCTTCTTCAATCCGCAAGATCTGCATTTCAGCCGTTGTTGATGGAATGCCAAAAATGATTAGAGAGTGTTTGTCCTATTACGTCGTTATTTGTTACACGCTTGGCTGAATTTGCCCTCTGCCCTGTGAGTAATAATTGATAAGTATTCTTATGTCAATTTGTTTGATCTCTGTCCACTCAAATGCTTGTCGCTGTTGTAAAATTTCCTCCGTTTGAACAATTATTTAAAGCTTGTTTTCAGCACAAACTGCTTCTACGATTTTCATGCCTGTTCCCTATGAATTATCGTAATGTTTGCTCTATTGTGGTACGAAATTCTTTGTGCTTAAATTTTGTGAGTGTAATTTTCAGACTGATGCCCAATTTAATAGTGTCTAAATTTATTTATTGTGCTGTTAACACTGAAATGCTGTGAGGGGTGAGGTCAGCCTAAATTGACTTTCCAAGATAACTCCTTAATTTATATTATGAAATCTTGATGGCCCTATGTGCATACCTTGTTTTGAGGCATTGAATCCTTTGTGGGCAGTGGCTTTAGAAGTTTTGTATGCAGTTTACTATTTGCCCAGCATTACAACATGGCTGTCAACTGACAGAAAAATGGCAGAATCCAAATAGGTTTTGTCACCATTTCTTTTAGCTAGTCTAGAATATAGAAGATACGGTATTAGAATTACCTAATTTTGGTTACTTAGGTACCAAGCTTGACTCTTAGTAGTTCCCAAAAGCTGTGGTAATCCTTAAAAGTGTTGCCCTTCTGTGTAGAAAAGTAAAAACAAATGTTAGTGCTGCACTAATATCTGCAGAATTTTTTTACAAAGCTCTAAATTGTTTCAAAGAATGTTATGATCTCCCTCCACTGTCTCCAATAATGTGTTCTAGCATTTGGTCAGCCTATTTTTGGCACAGGTTTGGCTGAGTTTGTACAAGCTGTGATGCCAAATTACTCCTGCCTGTTGCATTTAATAATACTTTGATAAACATTCTTTCTAGCTGTAATATTATGTTATCAATTTTTTTTTGTTACAGATAAGTGAGACTACAGTAATAGTGTGTAGAGTGTTCCCAAACTGGATGATAATAACTCACTAACAATTTCATTATATAATATACACAGTTTGCTTCTTGCTGGCTTAGTCCATCTCTCTGTGATGCTCATATGGATTTAGATGTGAAAAAATTTTATAGGGAGGACAGTACTGAAAGCATTGTATTGTGGATACGAAAGGCACATCCTTTAGTTTAAAACTTGTTTGCAAAGCACACGTCTACTGGCAAATCAAACAAGAAAATTCAGTGAAAAACGTGAATTGTATGATACAGTGTATCACCCTTTCTCTCCATCTGTGTGTGTCTGTTCCATTTCTTTCAATCTATTATTATAGAAATATTAATAAACTGATATCTGAACAGGTATGCATGTATTATTAGTATTGTATTGTGGATACCAAAGGTGCCAGATTACTATAAAATAAGCTATTTTTTCTGTTATTAACTTTCTTCTCTTACACAGCCATGTGATCTGTAAATAAGAGACAGAATGGAAGTTCTGTATATATTCATGAAAAAATTCAGGTTCTGATTGTACCACAGGTAATACTGACAAATGTATTTTATTTCATAGATCCTTAATTTTATCAATTCATCATCAGCAAATATGTGGGTAATTGTTTGAAATGTTGATTTGTTCAGTAGTGTGAAGAGTGTGTCAGAAATTGAACCATAGTAATATAACAAGATAGGAAAATTTTGATGTACAGTAAGATATATCTGTGAAAATTGGCTTGCACAAACATGAGACAGAACTGAATAAAAGATGAAAGCTATCAGTAAAATTTCAATTAAGCTATCTATAGTCCTGATAGCTTTATCTTATCAATAGTCCTTCTTGCATAGGAGTCAGGGTAGCAGAGAGTAGTCAACATGGAAGTAACAGAGCTGTTGAACAAGCTTAAAAAATTTTTATGGACTATGCAGGCCAATAAAAATAGCAAAGATGTGTAGGGAAGATGATTGGCCTTGGGTTCTTTATACAGGGACTCTCTCTGCTTCATGAGGGAGGGTTTCAAATTGTATCATTGTTTTTTATATATGTTGAAAATAGTTTTAGTATTTAGTATTAATGTTGAAATAGTATTGAGATTTTACCTTTTTTATATAATTAGTATGCATAATTTTCTTTCTCATTATAATGAGGAATGTTTCTCATGTTTGTATCACTATTTCATTATTGAAGGTAGATACAAGCTAATTGCATACTGGCAATTTCTCACTTTCATTTTTTGCAGGACTGGCATCCCTTATTGAAGCTGTGTGAAGGAGTGGAGGTATGGTCAGGAATGTGTGGCACTGGTACAGACAAGAGTAAAAAAATCTTACTTGTTCCTAGTGCAACCAGTGAGATGGCTCCTTCCATCACCGTCCCTCCAGAATCATCCAAGGTGCCCTCGGCAGACCAACAGCAACAACCACAACCTCAGCAGCAGCAGCAACAGCAGCAACAACAACAACAACAACAACAACACCAACAACAACAACACCAACAACACCAACAACAACCTCAGCTGCAGCAGCAGCAACAACAACAGCACCAACAACAACAACAACAGCAGCAGCAGCAGGGGACCTCAGATGGAAGGAGAGGTCAAGACAGAACTGTTGTACTAGATAAAGTTGTACCAAATTCCTGCAAAGTTATTCCTGTGACAGCCATCGCTGATGATAACGATTTGCAAAAAGCTATAGCGTTAAGTATACAAGAGCAACAGCACCATCACCAGCAGCACTTCTGCAAGCCTGGTGGAGATAGTGGTGCAGATCCTTCTGTAGATAATTCTGTGATGATAGTTTCAGCAGAAGACCGAGAAGTGTCACGAGCTCTGGAAGAGAGCCTTCGAGAACTGCCAAATACTATCACAAAAAAGAAAAGCAATCCTGCCGAGAGAAAAAGACAACCTGGCGTATCTGTTGGTCTTGTAAATATTGGTAATTCTTGTTGGTTTAATGTTGTATCACAGCCTCTTTTCCATATACCTGGTTTTAGGGACATGATTCTGAACTATAGAAGTTCAACATTAAATGAGTCTGCAAACCCAACTTCTAAGGACAAAAACAGTAGCCCTAAAGTTGCACTAGCTCTCAGTAAGCTGTTTGCACTAATGCTTGCGTCAGAGCAAAAGTATGTGGTTCCGACTGAATGTGTTTGCCTCTTTCAAGGAGGAGATCCTGAAATGAGGTGTAATGAGCAGGAAGACGTTTGCGAATTCATTCACAAGCTTTTAGAGCGCTTGGAAGTTGAATTTAATGAAGTTATGAGGGAAGAGGGGGAGGAAAAGGAGAGTTCTGGTCTCAGCAAGGATGTTCAGTTTACTAATCCTATCATGAAATTTTTCTATGGTCAGTTCAGAAAGGAGTCCATCAGTATAGGTGATGATGACGATCAAGTAACAAAAGAAGAGACGTTTGGCCAGTATCCTTTGCACGTTTTGAAGTATGGGGACATTCATGACAGCATCTTGGCTTCCATGTCTGGTCGCCTTCCTGATTCTTCATTGACCAAAGGTAACTCGCCTGGAGACTCTAAACGTGAGGATGCAAGCCGCTGTGACAACGAAGTGCAGCAGGAGTCTTGGTTCAAGTTACTGCCTCCAGTGCTTATTTTTTCACTTAGTCGCTATGAGTTTTCCCAAGCAACCCAAAGAGCAGAAAAAGTTCACAATAAATTTGAATTTCCCGATCTTCTTTACATGGATCGCTATATGGAAACTAACAAGCAGCTTGTGAGGAAAAAGCATGTCCAAGTGGCAGCCATCAAGAAACAATTAGCCTGCTTGAACGGCACTCTGCAGCAATATCAAAATTTTGGGAGTGGAGACAGAAAATATCCTCTGAAAGATATACTTTCTTACTCTTTGGAATTTGCTGAAACTTGTCCTTCCATTAAAGAGAGTTCGGTGCCATTGAGTATTTCTAAGGAAACTATCTGTGCAACCAAGACTGAAGTAGGTATGCCTGAAATAGTTATTGAAAACTGTTCTAGTGAGTCAAGGAGTGGAGATAGTCTTTGCGACGCAAGCTTAACTTCACCTCCTGAAAAAATGAGTGAATCTGGAGATTCAGGGAGAGATGGCATTGAGAGTATGGAAGTAGACTCGAATGAAGAAAGCAAGGATTCTTCGGAACAACTTGACAGTCTCACCGCTCGTTATGATCCTCCTCAGGCAGGTCTAATAAGCGCTAGCGAGTTGGCATTGCTACAGCGTTGCTTCTCGCATTGGGAAGCTAAAATTCGTCACACGGAAGCCCAGCTGTGCGGACACATTTCTCAGTTGGAAGATCGCTTGAAGCACATGTACGACGAGCCTGAGCTGACTAGGACGGCTTACGAGCTGCACGCTGTGGTGGTTCACGAAGGCCAAGCGTCTGCCGGTCATTACTGGGTGTACATTAGGGGCCCAGACAAATGGCGTAAATATAACGACGTCCAAGTGAGCGATAGCAGCTGGGAGGAGCTGCAGCAGGACAGCCTTGGAGGACAGAATAATGCTAGTGCTTACTGTCTCATGTACACGGACGCTAACCGTCGTTCTTTGCTGTTTCCGATGCCAAATGATTCGTCTGACAACATCTTGGAGACCTTGCCGCTGCACCTGCAGGAGTACGTTAAACAAGACAACTTGGCCTTCCACGAAGAAATAAAGAAGTGGGAGAGTAAGGAAAGTCCTGTAATTGCTGGTGGAGGCTCGTCACGGTCACAAGGAACATCATCAACAGCTCCCCCTCCTACTGCTCCCAACTCTCCCACAGCTCCAAACTCTCCCACCATATCTTCAGCCATTGCTAGTTTCGACGAGTGTCTTGATGCAAGTTTTTTCCTAGTTGTGTCTACTTGTCTGTCTCGCTTTCTGAACAGCTTGTTTCAAAAAGAGCTTCATGCAAGAGTAGAAATTGCCGAGAGCTCGTCAAAACATGAGGGAGATATTTCTGTTAATACCAAGCATCTGCTTTGTAATACTACAGTAGAAATTCTACAAAAAGGCATCGACTCTTTTTCCAATGTAAAGGAGCAGACTTCGCATAATATGCCTTTCTTGGTCGATTTTGGTTTGTTTGTGCATTACTGCAATGCTCCTCAGGCTGTTAGTTTACTGCAGCTACACGCATGCGTTTTGATGCGCCAAATCGTGCTTTATGAGACTTCAAAGGACATCTTTGTTGAAGTTGCTCATCAGAAATGCAATCAACTCATCAAAGAACTGATTTCTAAGCCCAATTTAAGTAGAATATATAAAGTCTGGCAAGAAAAGTATAAACTCTTTCTAGATACTGTTTGGCATCTTGTGTGCGGTTGGAAAGCTTTTGACA
The DNA here is from genome assembly GCA_006783055.1 of Trinorchestia longiramus. NCBI lineage: Eukaryota > Metazoa > Arthropoda > Malacostraca > Amphipoda > Talitridae > Trinorchestia > Trinorchestia longiramus. Next base: position 49,224 of record VCRD01000934.1, read on the forward strand.
CTTCCAACTACCAAGAAGCTCTACCCTTATTTCTCAAATCTTACCACTTGTACAAAGATCTAACTCGCTTCTGCGTAAAATCAGCCGACCAATCAGTGGAGTATCTAACTCCCGGTTTGATGCGAGTCATGGACGAAAATGTGCTCTTGGAGTGTCGCTGCAAGTGCTTGTTAGCTCTCAACACGCACCTCATCAATAGCTTCCTGGAGAGCAGTAAAGGCAACAGTGCTAAGGAGGTGGTGCTTTGCGTCACTGGATTGTTGGTGCCGGCCTTGAGTGAGCTGTCTCCTTGCCGTAAGGAGGTGGAGGCATGTGCCACCGTACGCAACCAATGGTGTGAGCTGCTCGAGCGGGACCTGCCTCCCAACTGTTCGACGCTCATCCAGCAGGTGCTCGAGGCTGTACTATCGGTCGAATGTTCTTCTGCACACTCTGATCAGCACTACAAAGCGCTGCCCGTTTCTCTGAAACCGATGCCTCATGTTACTACCCTTGACGCTGAGTATAAGGAAATGCTAAGGAAGCTGAACCACATCACCACGTCTTTGTAAGTGAATGCATCCACTTCTCTGCGCTTGTTCAGCGCCACGAAGCCTTGCCTGTCTCTCATAAGCCGATGCCTGTTGCTGTAGCCCTCGATTGTGAATATATGCAAGTGCTCAATGAAGGGAGCCTTATTACCACGTCTTTATATGCTAAGAAATTCAAGTTATTAATCATTCTCTATTGTAACCAAGCGTCCGCTTTCCTTCAATGTTAAGTGCTGATGTTACAGCCTACATTAACTTCTTTTTCTGTCCGTTTCAGTAGGTTTAGTGTGGTTTTGATGTGACCTCTCTTTGCGCTGAAATTCTATATTTTAACTTTAATTTAACTTCTCGTTAGGGGCGTATGGCGTTTTTATAGCACAGATAGTAGGACTGAAACCGACACACATCCTTTTTAGGTATAGTTACCTCATTTAATGAATGAGTACGTAGGGAGGTACAAATTCGAAGACGTGCTGTCTAACTGTCAACTTAGCACTCGACTGTAATTTCAATTTCTTAGAGATAGATTAAATTCTCATTTGGTGAACGTGGTCAGCATGCAAGTGAGGTGGTCTGCATATCAAAAGCTTGGCTAGAGAAAGCAAAGGCGTTACAGATCTCCTCAGCTACAGGTCTGTTCGTGGCTACGTCGTCTGCTACGAGGCTAGTGATATTGTTCAGGGATTGCAGGATAAGTGCAAGATTAATTTTTATTTCATTTGTTCTTGATTCGAGTTTCTTCACTTACATATTGTATTCCCCTGTCAGTGCAGTTAAAAACAACTGCTCTTTTGGACACTACGTACGAGCGAGTTATTTGTAATCTGCTGATGGTCAACAAGAGTGGTCACTCCTGCGCTACTGCTATGACTTCCATTTTCGAAGCTTTATTGTCCTTCTTTACTGTTTCTTATTTATTCCTGCAATCAAGTTTCTATTTGTAATTTTTCATGCTATGTATTCCATGTGATGATTTGCATGTGGTCTTGCAATTTTGTTTTAATTTTACCCCTAGGTATTCGTGCGTAAGGGCAGAGTAGCTCAGTCAAGATAGCTCACTGTGACTTGGTCGGGACAGTGACACAGCACTATGCACTACATTTACTTGTGAAGGTCTACCATGTTATGAGATTTCCGGATTGGGGTAAGAAGAACTGTATGCTTAGAAATATTTTGGCCCTAAGTAGATGACCATGAGAGGGCTCTATCACTATTTACACAGAACACATCAACGTGCGGCAGGAAACCCACTGGACTCGTGGTGCTCAGTGTTATTGATTCTTTTTAATCTGGCCTGTTAGACGACCAGGCTTCTCATAGCTTTTCATTTGTGTACTTTATGGACACATCGACGCAATTTTGAATCTAATTGTCTAAATCTTTGGATACCATTTTTATCTTTGCTCTATTTCGACCGAGCAACATGGACTCCGATTAATCAACTTTTCTATCTTCGAAATGCTTGTTGGCTGTCCAGCGAGACTAGAGAAACTGCAGCTATAGTGTGATTTTTTCAGCTGCCCTATAGTTGAAAAGTGTCAAATTCTAATCACGAAAATAAACATATGGTAATATCTCAGAAAGCTCATGTTTGTCTTTTTTTCTCTTATTTATACGTTATTTTAAAATGAACTTTGAAGGATTTTCGATTATATTTGGGTTATGTTTTCAAATTATTGTTCCCTAAGCACACATAAAGCACTGATCGATAGTATGAGCTTGTTCATAACTTGATCGTCTTCTTAAAGAGGCAGTTCACCTTTGCTTTCTGCATATGTATTTTGTTTCGTTTAGGACTTGTTGAATGTAGACTTGTTTACAGGAGGTCCGAGTTATCTATCTTGAAACCTTGTTACGTTAACTTACTCCTCCTTATACAACGTCGGGTTCAGCCGAAGATATCGACTTCTGTATTTCTACCTTGATGACAAGTTAATTTTTTCCTTCTAAAAATCTCCCATAGTTGATATCGAGTGTAGCTAATAGTTCTTTGTTATTTCGTGAAAAATTAGTTGGAAGATAGCTTTCTAGCTTGGATTTAAACTCCTAATGGATGTCTGTTGCTTTCCAGTTTTGTGACATAGCTACACCTTTACGTGCTGGCGTGTTGTTAGCAGACCTTTCTGTGCAGGGCTCGCTAGTGTAGTGGCTCTCAACCAC
>VCRD01000934.1:52977-67452 GCA_006783055.1 Trinorchestia longiramus
TCAAATTATTGTTCCCTAAGCACACATAAAGCACTGATCGATAGTATGAGCTTGTTCATAACTTGATCGTCTTCTTAAAGAGGCAGTTCACCTTTGCTTTCTGCATATGTATTTTGTTTCGTTTAGAACTTGTTGAATGTAGACTTGTTTACAGGTGTCCTCCTTATACAACGTCGGGTTCAGCCGAAAATATCGACTTCTGTATTTCTACCTTGATGACGAGTTAATTTTTTCCTTCTAAAAATCTCCCATAGTTGATATCGAGTGTAGCTAATAGTTCTTTGTTATTTCGTGAAAAATTAGTTGGAAGATAGCTTTCTAGCTTGAATTTAAACTCCTAATGGATGTCTGTTGCTTTCCAGTTTTGTGACATAGCTTCACCTTTACGTGCTGGCGTGTTGTTAGCAGACCTTTCTGTGCAGGGCTCACTAGTGTAGTGGCTCTCAACCACGGTTGTGTGCTCGGTTCTTGTCCATCCTTACTTTGTGCCCCACTGCTAAGCCAATCTTCACGGGCTGCTAAGCACTTCGTCCAAGTTAGTTTCGTTTGGACATCAGTCCATAATCACCGTTGTGGAACTTTGGTCTTATTTAATTAGGTTGAACTTCTAGATTATTAACATACTTGAATCGGGGTAGTCGAAAAACAATTCTTGAAACGTGTAACAAAATTATCAAATAGTAATAACCAATTATAAGTTAAAGGGAATGAGACCCTTGGACATTTTTAGCGTGTGTCGTGATGTAGTGTGATATCACTGATACGTCGCTGGGTCTGTTGGACGTTGAGGACTAGAAATATATTCAAGACGACTTGCTGGGAATAAGGAATATTCTACTAGCATTAACTAGGCTGTACAGCACCTCCGACATAGTGGGCCTGTCATTCGTTTGCTCGTCATGCTAGTTTATATTAATTTCATTGTTTGATTCATATTTACTGTAGCTGTGAGTTAGCTAGTTATTCGAGTCAATTATTTTAAGATTTTCTATGTAATTCCTTGTACAGAAACTTCCTGTCTTTGGGCGTGTGTGTGTGTTGCATGCTATCGGAAGAGAAATAAGTTAACGTAATAGCTGAATGCGTTGACTTGTGCATGGAAACTTGAAGCTGAACCGTGACGGTCCTTCGTCATTTTCCGCATAATCGTGTGGCGCTGCTGGATTTTTTCTATTTAACTGTTACTCATTGGGATTGTGAAATTCACCGTGTTCTTTTTTCCAACATGATTACAGTTTCGTGTGGTAATATACCAATCTACCAATTTTTTTTTTACTTATAAGGGCTACTTGTTTTTCTTTGAAAATTTTAGATGATTGCTTTCGTTGTTTAAGGGAATTCGTTAGGCAGCGACTAGGGCAGCATTGCTGCGACAAATAATGTTATACAGATTCCTATTTCTGTTCTTAAATACTTTCCTGTTGCTTCCTATTCTGCTGAGACTTAAGTTTAGTGCTGACTAAACAAGACTTTAAGTGTTACATGATTGAAAGAGTTATTAGGTTTCCTAATTGTTGTGTGAATAATTATTCAAGCGAGTTCCTTTAGATTTAATCATACTTCTGAGTGTGTATAATTTGTTGAAACAAAAATGAGCTCTAGAGAATTATCAGATTTTCTAAATTGTTCCTCAGTAAATATTTGTCAACTTATTTTTGGTTATTTCTTCGGTTGAAATTGTCATTCATGACGCTATAGATAAGAACCATGGTACTAAAACTGAGCAAGTGCGGTTGGAACTTTAAATTGCTCATAGAGTCTCTCCTCTTCATTTTACTTTGAAGGCTACACGTTTCTCAAAGTTTTTTATGATGATTACTTGTCTAAGAACGCGTCTGAAAATTTATTAAGCGTCACAATTACCTGAAAGGTTTTTCTTTCCCTAGTTTTGGTACGACACCTAGTTTTATCCCTTCTTGGTGGGCTTGCAAGTAGTTTGGCTTGCTTAGGAACCCACTTATGAAACCGCCTGAAGCCTAATTTATTAACCCTGAGAACTGGTTGTCTCATTTTATTGAACCTCAAAGCACTATTTGGATTGCACTGTTTTTACTGTAAGTTAGGAAAAATTTGTTGCGTTGCGCTGTGTGTGCTCGGTGTATGACCAACCAACAACTTCAATATGCAGTAGGATCAGTCGTTTGCGTTTATCATGTGTTACCCTGATGTTGCCAATTAAAGGAACGGGCTAAGTCAATACTGTGAAAATTCTTAGCTTGAGTGACAAAAAAGTGTTTACTTGCAATTAATTTAGAAAGTCAAAATATCGAGTCTGTTTTTAAGAAACGTTGTCTGGTTCAAGCACATAGTCATGGTTTTTGTGTGCTGGGACTTTTCGTACATTACTCCATTAGTGTAAAACTCAGGAAAGAAGCTTGACAGTATAGTTTTTCATTCTTCTATCTATTTATCGATTCAAATCAGTAATATTTTGTCAGTTGATTTAATTATATAACTAGATAAGTCATGATTATTCTAAACGTTTAGTTATCTCACGCTTGATTAGTCGCCAGCCAATATTCACAATTTTTTTGCACATTACTGTTTTTACTACTGTCATCCATAATCTAAAAAAAAAAAATGAGACAAGCATCCTTATTTTGAAATGCTGTAAAACATATCCTGCGAAGTGAAATCAGTATGGAGGAAAGAATGGATTTCTCCCTGCATTGTTGTGCAGTTCGATCAAATAGTCACACTTGTATCTTTGGTGTATGTAAGTTGCGTACGGATTTCGTATAGAATTTCAAATTGCCAATATCGTGCTATTTTTCTCAACTTCGTGTTGTGTTTTGTCGACGCATTTTGTTCGGAAATGAGCAATTTTTAAGAAAAATATTGTTATGAATAGCTTTAAACTCCCTAGTTTCTGGAAGGCTAATGCAACAAGCTCACCTGAAGAACAAATATGAACAGGTTCGACTCCTACGCGTCAGCAGGTGATAGAAAAAGTCAGAAAGGAGCTGCAATGTTAAGGATTTGACTAGAATGTTCCAGCAGAGAATAAACACGTGATCCACGACCTCAGAACGACGCATGTCCTCGGTGAAGATCCAATAGATCAACAACGGACGTAATTCTTCCGTGAGGGCCTTAAGCCAACAGGGGCGGCCAAGTGACTAGTTCGGAACAGGGATTCACAAGTTCTTAATAGTCTGAGCTACTGAAGCGTTAGCAAACCTATATTATTATTATTACTACTACCCAAGAATGGGTCAAATGGCTCGTTTCTATTACTTTATTCAATTCTACTACTACTACTACTACTACTACAGGAAAATCGGATTGACCAGTTCTGTGCTGGGAGGCCGTAAATGTGACAGTAAACTTTCACCTTGCCGCACCCGTCGTTAGACCCGGGCGGTTGTCGGCAGGGATCACCGGGACTTAAATCTGGACATGGTGACATAAGCCTTTGACCGGATTCGAGGGTGCCTTGAGGCTGGCATCAACGGTAAAGGCGAGTTCATCACAAGAGATCGGGAGAACTTGTCACGAAGACAGACACGTATAAAGTGCCCGCGCTGATCTCAAAAACCAGAAATTAAATGGTGCTATTTTTTTCAGCAGTAATCTTTGCGAACCAATACCGTCACACTCTGGACTCAACTAAGGCTATTTTCATGATTGAGTGTTGAAGCCTGTACTTGTTTTTTTCTCGATTTATTTTTAAAGCAAATATGTGCCAAATTGAATGTGAAATATTTTATGTACGAGACAAAAGTGTTTATTGAATGCGATTGCCGATGTAGCTTATTCATGAGTATATATATCTATCTATCCTCCTCACTGTTCGTGCTTTAAATCATCGTTATTGCTTCATTCTAGATAATGGTTCTCCTTTCTTTCGCTTTTCTGTTATGAGTACTCTTGCACCGTGCCTGTATTCGTCACTTCTTTTGCATACGCTTCCATAATTAATTTTCTAGCTACTAGAAATTAGGTGTTTCTTATTAAACTATCGGCTACATGAGCTCATTCTTTTCCTCGAATGTCGTAAAACTGGAATAAGTAAGGAAATTAATTGTAATTCCGTCTCCTTTTTGAACCATAAGCTAATAAGTCAACCTTTCACAACCTATAACGGGTCCCTCCAAAAAGTTTTTCATCACATGCTAGTGTGAATAATGGGTACTTTCTTCCCCTATCACCTGCTCCGTTTGCCCTACACGCATTCTATTTTGCGCTTGCTATGTGAAATTGCAGCTTCTGCTATTCACATTGCTATGCGCAATAATATATGCATATTCTGAGTTTACTTCAATATTTAGGTTTATGTTGCAAAGTTTTGTTTTTGTTGTCATGTCTGCCGAACTTGAATTCCAATTGAAAGCACTTTACACGAGAAACAGTTCTGTCTTCATAGCACAGCGGTGCCTGGTCTACTCTGAACTGCGATTTCTAGATAAGTTTCCAGCTCTGGCGGTATGTTTGTAGACTTCCAATGAGCTGATACCTGTGTAAAGCACATTTTTTTGCGGTAAATGAAAGGAAAAACAATAAGACTTGAAATTTTCAATAATATAAAGGTATCTGAATTAATAGCGCTACAAAACAAACACATTTCTTCAGCACCCAGTTTTATTGCGTTTGCCCGTATTAAAATACCGGATTCACTTGTGCACTGATTGAATGAGGTTCGGTTTCGTGGATGGACATTCAGATCCTTTTGAAGTATTTGTTCTTCAGTTAGTGGCTTGTTGCTTGCTCATCTGTCGTTGGAGAATAGTGTCTCATTGTAAGGGATACTCCAACGGAATCTTTCTTCGTATGTGTGTCACCTTTAACGGTGGATCTAGACTACTCACAGCTGTTTCAGCAGTAGTTGTAAGTCTGGCATGGATTTATTGTTCGAGCTTAGACAAGTTGGATTTTTTCCTTTCGTATGAAGTGACAGATTGGTCGAAGACTGGCTGCTGCATGGTGTATTTGATCTGTTTCTAATCGCATCATGCTTCTTGTTTCCAATGTGTACTGTTATGAGTGTTCAGTAAGTCAGTGTTCAATCACTAGAACATGGCGAGTGTTAGCGTTCATAGAATGTATGACTGGCTTCTCAGAGTTACGCATATGCGAACCTGTGTGCTCAGTAATATTCATTAGTTGGTGTAATTATGCGAGTCTGTATTGAATTGGACAGCTTGGTCATTCAGGTTAAGAAATGTTATGTTAAAAACGACTGTTATTCTTCAAAACATTCTATTCTATCTTCAATTGTAATTTACGGCTTTATTGGTTGATTATTTTAGCGACTACTCGTTTTCTGAATGATTGCCGTGCATAGGTGGGCGTAACTTTCTCCTGTTGGTCAATTATTTTGTATTGAAATTCATTATTAAACTATTCACTGGTATATTTTCTATGTACATGCCTTGTAATAATTTTGGATTTTTTAATCGTTGAAAATATTTTCCTTCAACATCAATTGTTGAAAACTAAATTTCAACTTAGGGGTCAAAATGAGAGTGATTTACTGAAGGAGTATTCTGTGAATTTTTTCAAATGAAATTTTAGAGAACGTATTTATTTAAGAGACTTGATTTGTTGTGTGTTTTGTTGTTCTTCAATCTTAAATTGAAAAGGTAACTTTTAGCTGCTTCTTTATTTTATTATCCTGAAAAGATATCACCAGTGAATCGCATTAAGTGATATCAATTTTTTCGAAGCATTATTCTACTTTTATACGTATTCTGTGTATGCAGAAATTTTGCTTATTTTTTTTAAGCTAAAAACAAGAAAATATGGAAATTTCTCACACTTCCAGCCTGAGGCTACAGTGTTGGCACATTATGCGGAACTGAAATACACGTGTAGTTTCTGCATATATTTGTTAACGAACTTTGCTGCCCATAACTACAGGATGAACATCGACGTATAGTTTAAGATTACCCGAGATAGGATAGACTAAAAATATATATTGACATTTCCTTGTATAACCGAAGGAAAATTTTGAGGGTTAGAATAGTGAGCGTAAGGAGGTAGAGTTTGTTGGAGCGTGCCTGTCGATTTTCACGTGAACATTCGAATGCGTTTCTTAGTTAAGTTAACGATGTGAAAACAATTGTAGGCACAATGTTGACAACATGCGTAACCTTGTGCCTTGGATGCGGTTATCCTGCAGCGAATATTGGCGCTAGCATCGACAGGGAACAGCTGCGCTTCCTACACATTTCGGTTGGTAGCATCGCTTCCTCTGTCCTATCAAATGTTGCGTTCCTCATGTGCTGAGATGTAGTTGATAGACCAGCATTACCATGGATTCTGTAGTGCTGGTTGTAACTGTCAGTAGTTAGTTGAATTTAAATTTGCTCTTATTTTTCTTGTTTACCTTTCACAGTTCGTGAATGTGGCAGACTTTTTTCCTCCTGTTCGAGAGCTGTTGTCTATGCTCTTCCTTACGTTGTATATTTTTGTGTACTTGATGCTCATTGTATGTAGCGCTTTGCTGGACGGTGTACACACAGTAACCTCAATATCCTGACATGATTCTGCAATGCCAATTTAAAAAAAATGTTTTTGCATGTTGTTGAAGAGCAGTATCAGAAGTTTTTCCTTCTTTATTTATTTCCTTATGGCTAGAAACTTTTTTTGAAACATTTTCTGTCAAATCTGGACAACTTCTTCTCGTGGGTTGTGTACTACTCAACTTATTAGTTTGCTCTATGATTTGGAAAAGCTAAGTAGTTGACCTGCAGGACGTCGAAGCCTGGTAGTGTTTTTCGCTAGTTAGGTTTGTTTTAGCTTTAGTAGCTTTTGTTGTTGACTGTTGCAGAGATTTATTGTGAGACATTTGAGCTGACGTTCACGCACTGTTTAGTACAGCATACGCTTGCCTGAATTTGTCGACTTTTCATTTTACTCAAAACGTTATGAACCTAACTGTACTGTATCTATGTTGGTAAAAAATTTCTTAAGTAGTTACTATCTATGTATGATATTTAGTTCGGAAAACCATATTTTTTGCCCATTCACCTTCATGATAGTGGAAACTAACGTGCTTAGGCCTCACATTCACCTTCATGATAGTGGAAACTAACGTGCTTAGGCCTCACATTCACCTTCATGATAGTGGAAACTAACGTGCTTAGGCCTCACATTCACCTTTATGCGGGGATTGTTTTTCCCAGTGCAGCGACTGTTCGTTCCTAAATTCAAAAAATTCCCGGTATCTCTTCCGAAATCATATACAGACGTGTCATTGTATTGGTATTCTAATACGAAATTGATGCACGTTTGCATTTACTTAAATCTAAAGCTGTTTCGGAGCTTGTGTCCTGGATTGAGACGAGATTTCGTGCCTGTTGCGCTCAGCCAAACTGACGCTGTTTAGCTTTCTAACGAAGTCGAGTGTCCGAGGGTGGGAAGCAGGGTGCCAGTTTTATTCGTAGTAGTATATGAGTGTCCGTGTCATTTTTCAGTGTTATGGTGTAATTTTTCGTTGAAATTTCCGCTATTCAGTTGCGTTATTGTACTTGCTGGTAAAATGTGACCTTGACTTTGTTTTCGGTCTTGGAGTGTCATTCTATCAATAATAACATAATTTAGATATACCAATACCCCAAAGAGTGGCTGCGATGAAAAGAATTGTCCTTCAGCAAATCCTGGAAATTTGGCTGTTTTATTTTATAAACATGAAATGTATGAATTCAGGATTTATGCACTATAAGCAAGGAGAGGGAGGACGCTTTTTGTTTGTTCCTGTCCTTGCCAATGTACTTTGAACGAGAATTGGTGCTCCTCAATAGTAACTCGTGCTACCGATTCCAAAATCAAAAAAAATTTGTTTCAGGAAGCTTTCGTGGGCTCAATTTTAGAATTAGGTGAGCCTTGTCTTTCTTTTTCTTTTCTTCCCGCGAGGGAGGGCGACACACCGACCAACCTCTTGCATGAATGTTTTCGATGCGTATGTCTCTCACTCTTCAATTTTTTGTCTCCTTTGGAATGCTCCCTGGCTGTTAAAACACTGCGAACTGAAATATAATGAATATATTATGATGTAGAACATTAAAGATGTTCATATTGTCTGTGCAACAATTGTACGCGACTGTGTAGTGTCATGAAAATATCTCCGATGGATATTTAAAATATCGCCAATACTATTCTCACTCATGAGTGTGATCATGAACGCAGTGATTAACCCTAATGTTTTGTGTTCAAGTTCAAGTTTTATCGTGAACTTCTTCATCGTGTATGGTCGTGGACCTCAGCTCGGAGGAAAAACGGAGTTGTGAAGCACAGGGCCTGATGATCCAGTTGATACAGAACTGAGATAGGTTGAATCTCTGACTGGTTTATTCCGTCAGTAGAGTATTTGAACTTGAAGGAGATAACTCGATCACTTCAACTTTTGAAAGTGTGTCAGACACTGCTAGCGATTTCTGGAGTGTTACTCCTGGCAAACTATACATAAGCAGGCACTGGTACGTAACCAGTCTTCATGGTTATAGTGAAGACTATGACGGCATTTTCTTGATAGATTCCTCTCTCATTCACTGCATCTACAGAGATCAGCAGTTCTCGATGTTCGTACCCTTCTGACCTGTCGCTTGAGAGCTTTAATCGTTTAGATTTAACAGAGTGTATTTTGTTGCTATTGTTACATTGTTCTGGTGTGTTACCTAACGTAATTTTAACTTCCCAATGATTCTAACATCTTTGTACATTATTCAAAGGCTTGTAAATACACAACTGAATGCAGTGACTCTTTTTTACTGTCATTTAAGCTTTTGTGGGTCATACGTGACGTCATTCTCTCCTTGATGGATGTTTTTAACCTCTATTTGTTACTGTTAATCAATTTTTTAATGATAGCATTATTTCAGTTACTAAGATAAGTAATCACTGTAGGATAGATTCATCAATGTTTTTAGGATTGGAATACATTCATATATTTTCGTTGAATTTGAATCAATCTTATTTAAAAATGGGTGAATCCAACATACAGAAACGAGACCACTTTTTCATAACGAAATTCCGCAACGTGCTATTGTCTGAAAAGGGTGAAATGACTTGTCGAATTTCAAGTTTTTTCCTTGCATGCCATCATCTGTAAGTGGAAGCGTGTATCTAAATGCAGCAATTTCAAAATAAAGACGGTCAGTGCTGAATTGCGCGTGATGCCCCCACTCAAGTACAGGGACTTAGTGAGAGAATGACCTGCATAATGAGAAAAATGTACTCGAAGTGTTCCCTACGAAGGCACTAGTGAGGCTCGCAAGGACCAGTGGTTCTACAAGTTGATTTCTAAAAACTCTGCGTACTGCAACTTCGCAGTCAAAATAAGCTCTTCTGTACTGGTAACACAAGTTTATAGCCTTGTAGGTACAAAGTATAGTATAAGTTCAATTTGGGCAATTATTAATGCCCTACAAATATATTTGAGTATTTTGACTCTGAATATTCTCAGGACATCTTACGTGGCATTTGTTGCTATCTCACGTCACAGATGTTAATAAAGTTCGTGATCACGTTCCTGTCATTAGATAACCTCCTACTTGCTGGAGGCTAAAATTTAAATAACTGTTAGTGAACTGGGATCTTATCAAGATTAGAAAACCCACTCATAATCGCAGGGTTTACTGTTGAATTGTATATTGTATATAAAATTCAAAATATTGAAATTATATCAGGATAATTTATGTAGCATAACCCCATAAAATATATTATGTGATGACATAATGAGTTTAGGTCGAAATGTTTGGTTCGTTCATCACAAGTTCCACAATCTATTTGGTAATGAAATAGGTTATGTTAAAGCTTTGTTTATACCTAAAAGATGACCATAAATAAGATTATGAGGTACAAGCGTAAATTATGCCTTTTAATTATTTATTGCAGAATACTTCAAGTCTATCGTCGATTCACTCACCTTTTACTGTTATTTTATCGCTCGCATTGCTGCAGTTGTCTTGAGAGTCCAGTTTCTTCAAAAGCTGGAGTGACCAACAGTGTGTAACTCGGTAAGAATTGCATTGAAACGAGATGTTAATACAGAAGACTGTACTAAAACTAATAAAAATCTGCACAAGAGTTCAGTTTCTGACGAGTAATATCCTTGATGGACTTACTCGTGTAAAGGGCAGCGGGATCTTGGGGCTTCACAGGAGCATTCCAAAAAGGCATTCTAAAGCTGAAGGCTACTTTACCCCCAACGTACTCTGGTCCCCTTTACGCCTCCTTCCATGCACCCATGCACTTAGTGTTCAGCAGGAACTGAGAATAGCAAAAAGTACAACGTCCTCCTCAAAACAAACAAACAATCTTTATTTCCAATCAAGTACACAGTACATAGACATTTAGTACATTGGTTTTTCAAATTCTTAAGGTTAACATTCTTAGAGTAAGGATGATGGTGAGCTTCATGCGACGATCCTGGGATGTGTCCATGGGCGATGAGTTGAGGTCTTACCGATAAGTGCGAGCTCACGGCGTGAAACGAGAAATAGCTCGTATCATTGCCGGGTTTCGAACCCGCACGCAGTCTTTCTGCACAAGCAGAGACCCGATACAGAACACGGGCCGCATACCACTCGACTACGGAAAACAAAAACACATCACCCACAGAAATACGCGGACTTGCCTCATTGTGCAATTTAGTACTTATAATACGGTTTCAAATTACATATAAGCTAAATATAATAGTGGCAATCGAATAAATGCATTATTCTGGTAAGTAGCATGACTACTTCACGTGGCAACTGCCTTCATTGCCAGATGTGTATTCAATGCCTTGTAGTGTTTACTTTTGGCTCTGTGTTACTAGTATAAGAGAAGAACACTGTAATTATAGGTGTCTGTCCTTCATTACGTTCGAGTGGAATGACAACCTGTTTGGAATTTTGATCACGTTGTGCCATGTGCTAAACATGACGATAAAACGAGAAGCACATCAAGGTATTTAAAATGTCAAGCTGATATACTGGACCAGCAGCCCGCGCAGATTAGGGTACAGGGTCCAGAGCAATCTTGTCTACGCCGTCGACTGTGTAATCGAGTAAGGCGTTGTCAGGCACCGGCGGTCTGGTCCTGAACACTCGGAGCTGCTGACGATGAGACTTGACCACCACCCACGCGCAGAGGGCAGCCACGAAGTGAGCTAGCGTGATCAGCAGGTGCAGAAGCGTCGTAAATGCCAGCGTGAGAAGCAGGTCCGCCAGGACCACCACCATGTGAATGTTGGTCAGACCGACCCACATCGACAGCAAAGATGGTAACTTCTGGAAACATGGATGTGAATTATGGGTTAAAGAAACAAAGTAATTTTGTAGTACGGGAGCAGAAAACGAGTGGCTCGTGTAGAATGTTAGGATCTCCTTGTTTAAGATCAGATCTTGGAGGTCAATTAATTCAACCCAGCACTTCTCTCGAGCTCTCCTAACCCACATCCAGAAAAGCAGGGATACTTTGTGTACCCACGTTACTGTCCAAGAAGGAAGCACACCATTCTAAGGTCAACAGATGATTCAAATGTGTTTGTCGTATTGCAATAACTCAACGACTCTCTTTACATCTCCATATTCTTCACAAAAACAGACAGAATGCCCGATAGGAACTGCACCAAATAAATTGTTATTGTTTAGGAAGACACATTTCAAGCTCCGTTTTGAGCTATCAATAAACATTCAGATTGTACATTGAAAGCCTTAGTTCTTTCAGTAAACTAGGAGTGTTATGGCAAAACACAAAGCCGTTTCCACTCTGAAAGTACTACAGAAATGTACTTTCTCTGGTTCAAAAGTATGATACTTACACTCCTTGGTCAAGTAAGTTTTTCTCATTCGGTCTGGATGCCAGGATTTCTTACACTTTTTTGATTGGCCGAAATGACGTGCCAAATCCCTCAGCTTGTGCTGATCAAATCTCCAACGAACTGAATTCTCGTAAATTTCAAAATTTGCATTATTGCGTTCTTCCACATCGTTCAGATCTTCTAGAGGAGATAATTGTTCGAATACTGACACTGGAATTTCAGCTGAATTTCAAAAGACGTCGGTGTTATAGCTGAGAGTAGAGTAGAATACTCTATTTTACTTTTGTTTTTCCTGTTAAATCGTGATATTTTTGTTAAACAAAAGTAACAGTCTGTGCAATGATCTTTTTGCTCTCGCCAAACTATGGGGATACCAATTGTCAACTTTCACGTGTTCATTTCTGCAGCTAATCAGTAGAATTTGCTTATCTAGAAAATAGGCTGTTGAGGAAAAACTTGAGGTGTTAGAGAAAAAATGACCAATTTTGGAATCAGCATGCCATATTTAATTCTAATCAGCCTAAAAATCTAACCTGACGTATTTTTTTCAAATTGTTTCCCAGTGTAATTATTATTAAACGGCAAAGTTTTGTACATTCATTGCAAATATTCCGGAAATCGTAATATGACTGGGAATAAACCATGGGCCCTGTAGAAGAGCTTCCAGCTTAATAACATTTGCAAGTATTAAAACCAATGTAGTTTGGGCGTGGAAGCCCTGAACAGAGCAATCAAAGAATTTGCAACTCGTTCTAAAAAAACTTATAAGATACGACCCATAGATAAGTATGACATCCATCGTTTCTCATATGGAATGAATTTATCAACCAATACTCGGTAGCCGCTTAGTAATACGAAGATAAACAATCGCGATGCACTGGGGAAGCTGGGTTACACATTTCATGACAGCAAAAAGAGGCAATCAGAAAAGATTATTTCGTACAGGATTATGAAAATCATTTCAAACTTCATTCACTCTCAAGTTGTTAAAAACCCCATTAGTTACCCCATAGTTGTATTTATCTCCACGACTTTGGGTTGAGAGGAAAGTTGCATGACGTGTCATGGGTGAACGAGTGAGAGGCGCTGGACTTTGCATCCACATAAATGCATAGGTTATGTGGCCCAGAGGCCAAGGTACTTGACTTCAGCCCAGTTATTTTAGTCGCTGCGTGAATGCTCTAAGTCGTGACGAAATCAGAGAAAATTTCGTTTGAAAACAATTTATATAAATTTTCCAAGTCAAGGTTTATTTCAAAAAAGAATTAGTAAAACATGACAGAAGGAACAGTCTTAATGTTGAGCTTCCTTTAGGACGTTTCACTGGTTCTTTCACTTTCCGATTCAGGGTTGTGTTCCTGTTTATCGTCTAGATTTTGGGGATTAGGAAAAAATCAAAAACTATTATGACCACTAGATAGTTCCCGTAGAAATTCTAGGGTTTGGATTTAACTAATTTGAAATTATTATAAAGACGAATCTATTAAAGATTGACGACGAATTATTGTATTTTACATGAATATTTTTATGTATGTAAAGAGAACTTTTATTCTGTATCTTATCTATCGATAACATGGTCTAGATAGCACCCGTAGAAATTGCACGGTTTGAAAGTGATTAAATTGAGGTTCTATGAAATAAAATACATGTTTCAGTTTTACCCGTGCTACTATAAGAATGTGAATATTTTTTATGAATATGTACAGAACTTCCATTCTGTACCTTATCTACCGCTAACATGGCCGTGCAAGAGAAGAAACTTAACAACGGAAAAATTTGAGGATTTTATAGTGCTCCGGCGCCTTTGGTATCCATAATACAATGCTTATACTACCATACCCGTTCTGATTTCATTTCTACAATTTTTCTTTAGTAATAAATAGGAAGTAATGGGATGGGCTCACACAGATAGAGAGAGAGAGAGATGGAGACACTCGGTTTATTATAGTATAAGTAAATAGATAAGGTATAACTTGGGAGAGTCAGAAGAAGTCAATAAGTAGTTACATGCTTAACATATGGGCTCAGTATCAGTCTTTGAGGGCAATGACAAGCATTTTATGAAGCATCAACTCAAAATGCATGTTGATTCATTTCAACTCACCATCAATACGAGCAGGCCTGCTGTGGTATTACGGTAAAACGCAAATGATGCAAAGAAAATATGAGTTCAAAAAAACTGTAACGCGACGAAGAAAAGAATATCACTTTTTAAAAGCAAAAATAGGAAACGCTGTACCGAATGCGTACAAATTGATGAGGCTAGTTATTACACTAAATAACTCACGAGAAGTGTGTGGGAGAATTATTTCCTTATGGCTGTGGGAAAAAGTGATTGGTGAGATGCCGTTTGGTATTTTTTTGCTCAAGCTGGTCGAGCTCCACGATTAACACCTTAAATTTAGAGGGTACAGATATCTCTCAATTATTTGAGCAATTAACTTAAGTGCATCTGGTACCGAATTCAGATAGCTCGTGTGACACTTTCTAAGAATTAAATACTTAAAGACTGAAACATTGAATGAATTTTTAGGATCGGTAAGTAAATGAATTATTTACTTTAGATTTATTAACCTGAGTGTCCATGAAACACAGATGGTAAGTTCCGTTAGCCGAAGTTCGTCAATGAAGATAAGTCAGCCAGACCAATCCTAAATAAGTAAATTTAAAACCATGATTTGCAAGTGAAGTTCACACGAATTTGATGACACCCATCAATAAATTAT
>VCRD01000934.1:96616-109118 GCA_006783055.1 Trinorchestia longiramus
TGCTACAGCTGAGACCTGCTACAGCTGGGACCTGCTACAGCTGGGACCTGCTACAGCTGGGACTCGCTAAGACTGGGACCCATAAAAGCGAGATGCCGCCGCTTCCTGACGGCCTCCACGTCTGGACTCGCACTACCACCTGGGACGGCAAGCAAATTAATTTTTTACATCCTCATCCTGTCTTGTTGAAGTGCCTCCAATACTCCTGAGCCCGAGGCAGGTCTCCCTAGAGCTTCTGTGTGCATTCCCTTGCGATGACGTAAAGGAGCTTTACATCAACGTTACAATTTTGTCCTAAGCAATTTGGATGCCAGCTAACTGAAAGCCATCTGGAGACATATTGAGTTCCAATTATTTTACTTTAAATATCTCAAATCTCCCTCTGATATTAGAACTAGTTGCCATCACCAAACACCAAACATTGATTTGATTGATTTTTCGTCTCTGTAACTCTATAACGTGGTCCTAGTGATTGTTTATGTAATAAATATCCCCGAGTTAACTCGTGGGATCCTTTACAAATATCCTCATTAATGAACTGCCTTTTTTGACAACTCTTGCTCACATAATTATCCGTACGCCTTTGTGATGAAATTTTCCTTATACAGTCGATAGATCTCAATAACACATCCTTCTTCTAAGTGTTTCTTCATCATTTACGCCTACACTGCAGAAGTATTTGTTTTCGTTGTAATCAGTTTCGACTTATATAAAGGAAGTTAAAGAGCTCATTCAAAATATTTCCTTATTATAACTCTTACTTTTATCATGGTTTATATCCTGATACAATACTTTCGAACATAAATAATTCCCTTCGATGTAATGCGGTTTATATGTTAAACAATCAATGAGTACCATGTCTTCAGTGCATGTCTTTTACTGAGGAACACAGTATCTCCAAGAACTTGCCGCTCTTTATAGCCACTTCACTTCTGAGCACTTTTCTTTGAATTACATAGTGTTGAGTTATGTGATAAGTTGTGTGTTAAGTTACGCACTAAGTTACGTGATAAGTTATGTACTAAGTTACGTACTAAGTTACGTGCTAAGTTACGTGATAAGTTACGTACGATTCCTCAACCTGAGCATCAGTGAACATGGAGGACAGAGCAACAAACACGGCATAGGGAGGTGGATGTCACACGGACTTTCTATTCTCTTATTAAGACATCCAATGTCGTCGCCTGTCAACCTGTCGAGTATATGTTGCGATGACTGACGAGCTGAAGCTTTCCTTTACTTCACTCTGATATGTCTATATTAATCAATGTTCACCTTTCAAGTAGTAATATTATTCGATGTTCACTGAAATTTGGCTGTTTAAATTATGATATGGAAATCATCGTTCATTTACCCAAGGATTATACATCAAGAGTTTTTTTGGAAGCTGCCACACAGAGTTTATTGGTGAACATATAGACTGACATGCTCGTCTTTTTAGTGCAATAGGAACGCGGTGGACATTTTTGTTAATTGTCAATCATGTAAAGAAAAGGCTCAATCCTCGCTATCATCGCGAAAATAAGTTCAGGAACTTAAAAAAATATTTGCTTGGTGCTTGCTTAAGTTAATTTGAAAGTTTTATATCCTACAAGATTGCTAGGACCAAAATATACAATAATGACTCACAAATCTAATGGACGTAGGAAATTACATTCTATACATAGCAAATCGTACGAAAAGTTTCGTTAAGTTGTTCAAGCGCCCAGTTGAACACCTTCTTGTTCACTGCATTTGCTCTCCATGTGCATCTGTAAATAATGTAATTCAACATAATAACTCTTGTATGAATGATATTTGGGCTTAAATGTAATGTTCAATTTTTCGGAACCTCATTACAATTACTGTAATTGATAAAAATGTCAAAAGAGTTCATAGGTTTACTGAAATATTTTGCGAGTGAATTAGTCATCTTACACTAGCTATATTATAACAATGAGGCTGTGAAGCGCTCGCTGTGACACCAGTTCAAAAGCTTGAGTTTCGAAGGTAAAGAAATGAATGACAAATCAGCACTTCGTTCGTTGGCAAGTTGGATAAAATTACTCCTGAAATTTAAAGTGCCTTTATTCTTAATTTCAAAACTTTCGAATGCTGTATTAACTTCAAGAGCCTTAAAAAGTCAACACTGATGATTTAGTACATTAAAACAACCCCGCCAACAGTATTTTTGTAACATTCATTCATAAACCAGCTCTTTTTATAAGGATTGTGAGGAAAAACTAGCAAATTGCAATGTTTACAGAGATTGCAGCCTTATTTTTTAATTGATAGAGGTTGCTAAATACTGTACCAGTTTGTTGTCAGGTGCAAGAATTTCAGCCTATAAAAGAGTTCCTGAAATAAAATGCTATACATTTTTTAATATTAAAGTGATGAACCGTAAAATCTTTTAGGTATGGGAATTTAAGAATTTTCTTAATAAATATATATACATGGTATATAGTGTCCATATGCAAATGTTTTTACGGTTAAACAATGAGAGACGAATATATCTACAATTAGTTTTCATGTTATATAATCATTTAAAATGAAATTTTTTCAAGCATCTGCATAATTGCAGCACTAATTGTTTGAAAACTGGTTCTCAGGCCGGAGCTGTAGCTAGGGTGTTGTTCTTGTAAACACGTGTCAGCTGCAGACACTACGAGCATTCCTGTCATACAAGCCACCTTACCAATAACATGTCTGTCCGCGATATGTCTGTCCGTAACACGTCCCACGTTTTTCTGCAACACGTCCGCCACTGCACGGCACGTGAAAGTTCAGGTGAGACGAATTTAGACGTGAAAGGTAAGATGAATTTAAACGTGAAAGGTAAGACGAATTCAGACGTGAAAGGTAAGACGAATTTTAGCGTGAAAGGTAAGACGAACTTAGACGTGAAAGTTAAGACGCACTTAGACGTGAAAAGTAAGACAAAAGACGTGAAAGGTAAGACGAATTTAGACGTGAAAGGTAAGACAAATTTAGACGTGAAAGGTAAGACGAACTTACTGTGGCATGAAACAGAGCACAGCAACGGATTTCTACACATCATTATGCTTTATTTGGAAATTATAGGTTGTCATTTAAGTATAGTCGCGTCAATGGAATAGCTGGGAACAGTCACATCTTGTGTCACTAATAATTTTATATAAGTAAATTGTAATAGCAATCTTGGATCAGTCCGGAATAGTGACATAAAATACCTGTCAAGGCCATTTTGAATGTAAACAATTTCAGTTATTTTTATCATTGATATTGCTCTTTTTATCAATTACATGGTTTGTTTTATTATTAGTATTTTATTCATTGTGATTTACAGTACGGTACTACTATTATTAACTCAAAGAAATAATCCATCAGTAAACATGAAGTCCTCTCAAAGTCACAATCCATCTGTAAACATGAAGTCCTCTCAAAGAAACAATCCATCTGTAAACACAAAGTCCTCTCAAAGAAACAATCCGTCTGTAAACATAAAGTCCTCTCAAAGTCACAATCCATCTGTAAACATGAAGTCCTCTCAAAGAAACAATCCATCTGTAAACATGAAGTCCTCTCAAAGAAACAATCTATCTGTAAACATGAAGTCCTCTCAAAGAAACAATCCATCTGTAAACATGAAGTCCTCTCAAAGAAACAATCCATCAGTAAACATAAAGTCCTCTCAAAGTCACAATCCATCTGTAAACATGAAGTCCTCTCAAAGAAACAATCCATCAGTAAACATAAAGTCCTCTCAAAGTCACAATCCATCTGTAAACATGAAGTCCTCTCAAAGAAACAATCCATCAGTAAACATAAAGTCCTCTCAAAGTCACAATCCATCTGTAAACACGAAGTCCTCTCAAAGAAACAATCCATCAGTAAACATAAAGACCTCTCAAAGTCACAATCCATCTGTAAACATGAAGTCCTCTCAAAGCAACAAAAGGTCACATCAGACCACAGTCATCCAGACACAGACGGTCATCCACACTGCTCCTGTGCAGCAGCGGACACGGTGACCTTAAAATGTAATCTGTGTAAATTTGTTGTGGGTCCAGAGAATGAATACAATGATAGTGATGATAATTTGATACTGAGAATTCGTACGTAATACTTTTGGTAAGCTGTCTTGTGATTTCAATGAAGCAAAGCAAAGAGCATCTGTCAATAAGGCACACAACATTTTCTGTGTTATTGAAGGTAATTAAGGAAATATAACTAGGATAAGTTTATTAACAGATAATGATTGAAAGAAAATATGAGTCATAAATTAGTCTTTATTACTTGGAAACCTGATTACAACAACGCTCTCATGAAAGACTAAAAATTCATGGATAAAGGTAAAATAATTTCAAAAAGCTTTCATATATCCCAAGCCTTCGAGTAATATTGAATGTCACATTCCAAGGATCAAGGGCAGTAACATGAAGACATTACGCTACGTGCCACACAGTCGTCCTAAAAAGTTCAAGTGTGTGTGAGAAAGCAATGGTAAAATCCGTAAGAAAAAATGTTCGCTGCGAAATATTGACAAAACTATTTACAGTCATAGTGACAATATCTACATGATGACGACGTTTATGGCTATTTATGACTATTCTTCACTCGGTTGTGGCCAACTTTATGTCGTTCTACCTGGTACTGATTTGTACAAAACAGCCTTGGTATCGCTTTGCTAAGCTGTCTCTCTACTTCAACCGATTATATCAATATCTGTTTTTGGTACCGATTAATTCTAAGCTCCAGAACATAATATTGAGATCTGGAATACAAATTAATCGTTCTATTTTCGTTTCTTTTTTCATCTTCCATGTCCTCAATGAACGGAGGAGAAACTAGTCCTCAATAGAAATCTATTTACCATAAAGGAAATCCGTAGGCGTCTTTTAAGAGAAACTTTGGGTGCGTTCAACTCAAGGTCAAGAACAACACAAAACTTATTTCAACGCAAAGAAAAAAGTTAGATCTGAAAATAGAATCGAATAAATTTTATTATTGACGAATTGAAGGTGTACACCAGTTGCATAAAATTAGTTTCACGCCTTAAATAACAAAATATTTGTTTTGGACTTTCCAAATAAATATATCGATTGAAGGTAGATAATGCCAAAGAAGTAAAACGTCAAAGTAGACCGCAATGTGAAAATAAATTATCAGCAAGCCCGGAGATCTACGCACCTTGATGAGTTTCCATGCTCCGACAGAAGCCTTCAATTGTGTGTACTTTAAACTATTATACTTGAGATTTTTTCACCCCCTTGCTAGTCAGTAGCTGCCAAGTTAAATACTTTACTGTCTTGGCAAATTGACAGCCTCAGTATATTTACTGCCTTAAAACATTACAGAGATTTACATAAGTTTATAGAATGGATTTACTATCGATGGTAGAGTTACTGTCTTGGTAAATTTGAGCGGATGAAGGATTTAATTCTTTTGTAGATTTACTGTTTTGGTAGATTTACTTCCCTGGTTTCATAGATTTTTTGACTGTCATCAAATTATTTTACTTATTCAGTAAATCCCGGAGCACAATTTCATTTCTCAACTTTCTCAGTAGACTTTCGGCGTCTACAACACGTCGAAGTTGGTCGTGTCTTAACGTGTCTGCTTCATAAATGAATCTAATTTCTTGTGCTTTTCTCAGTCAAAATACTTCTCAGTAAATCCATTGGTAGCAGAGCGCTCTAGTTCAACTAACCTTATAGCACTAAAGTATATTATAAGGTCACTTTTTTATTTGAACATTTCCATGGTAGTGGAATACTCTCACAGGCATCAACTTCAACTATTATGCTATCGTTATCAAAAATATGTTACAGAATTTAAAATCCCCTAATGAGTTAGTACTCCAGAGTTGATCGCTTAAAGCATTTTGATTTTCATTAATTCACCAATAGCTTAAACATTATTCTAAGTACTTTTAACACTGTGACTATTTTAAATCACACCTCACGTATTCTCTTTCAAAACTGCTCCATTACTAGCGCAAAAATCTCCCACCATAAAAAATATCGCATGCAACTATGGAAATTGTCCGATGTACAAAAAAGCCGAAGTCGTTATTGGCACTTGTTTTATGAATCATTATTTATTATGTCGTTCTTCCCATCATAGTCCTTAAATGGACCTCTACGAACTGGTCTAACATCTTCCTTGAATCTTGAACTGGCTTTCCCACGCAATCAGAGACGAGCTTCTTCCTTTTTAGCGGAATGTTTATTTTGGGAAAAATTTTAAGGTCAGAAGTGATTCTAGAGTCTGCATGTACAGTGTTTTTGTAACATGAGAATTAATTAATTAGTCTTTAGTCTATGCTGATTTTAACCTAATAGTAATACACGCACTTTGGACAGCGCAATGAACCGTTTCTAATTATTGACCATGCGTGAAAATACGGTAAATATTTTTCCTGCTCTTATATACAACGCAAAATTCCTCTATTTCCAAATGAAAACAGTTATCTTTCTGTTTTGTGCAATACGTTATCCCTGATATCCTATGAAGGCAGTTCTGTTTTTAGATGCAACAAGATATCCCACGATTTCCAAAGGAGGAAATTCTGTTCACATCGACGTTATGCGATGTCCCTTGATTTCCAATGAAGGCAGTTCTGTTTTTCTTAGATGCTACGCGATATTCTCTGACTTACAAGGAAGGCAGTTCTGTTCTTCTTCTATGCTACGCGATATCCCCTGATTTACAATAAAGGAAGTTCTGTTCTTCTTCTATGCTACGCGATATCCCCTGATTTATTGTACAATGAAGGCAGTTAGGCCAGATAGCCACAGCTAACGTCAATCCGTTTATTGAGTGTGCGCATTCAACGCTGGCGCAAGCTTCAGCTAATGCATACAATGAACACATTTATGTAGGTGGAGCTCTCTCCGACTTCGTCCTCTTCTCTAGATGTCTCTGTGGTCAAAATTCTCGTTTATTGATTGTGTCTAATGTACGATGTTAAAAAGTATGACTTTTCAGAAATAGCAGACACTGCGTTTTATTCCATCAACAGATTATGCACAAAAATCTTCGATTTGCATTTATCTACAACTTCATAAATTTGAACCTGGTAATATATTACAGTATTAATTTAGGAAAAAAATATTGAAAATAAATGCCTATCATCTATTAGGCCATTTGATTCAAGTTTACATTTGTGTTACTTCAATGTACCCTCTTAGACATGGATTGCTTGGAGCGTTAGAAAACTGCTCAGCCAACTCTAATGAGTCGGAAAGACCACGTTATTCCTCTCGTGTGTATAACAAAGATCATAGTCGTTCTTTCCTGGTTGCCTTGACGATGCGCGCTGGTATCCACGATACGGCCTTCCCAGGCAGACAGAAACGCCGCTTGTTGCGGTTCACCGTTACTGAATACTAATTTAGTCACTGCTTGCTTGTTGCCAGATGTGTGACCCGTAAGTTTGAAGCTATGTACTGCATCACAAACACAGCCCATCAGCTAGCATTTATCTGTTATAGTATTCCATCAGTTAAAAACTTGAAATTTCATTGTTTTCTTCCATTGGGTCTAAACTTTCTGCTTTCTTTTGATCAATAAAGTAGTGAAATAAGTGCATCATTATTGCAAGTTAATAAATTTTGCACGACTTCTACTACCGTTAAATTTTACGCTGCACATACATTTTTTCTTACAATTTAATGTGGCTTCTTTATTTTTTCAAAACAATGTAAAAGTTTAGAAATGAATGCCATTCAATCGCACAATTTATATCGGTCGAAGAATATATATAATATCCATCTTCGTTAATGTATTTATTCATAATTTATATAAATGCAGTTGTACTTCAGTTCTCAAACTACTCCCATCTCGAAAAGTTTAGATCTCTAACGTATTATTTAATAAAAACGTGTCGGTTCTTGAACATAAACTGTGTTCCGGTGTTTTTGGTTGCACCGGTGCAATGCAGACAAAAAAAGACAAAAGAAGTACACCCTTACGTTTTTTAAAAGGTAACTCCCTTTTTATAAAATACAACATGAACTCGATTCCTCTGTACGTTCTTCACCACCTTCCAATTATGCCATCAAAGTAGAGCTGAATTTTTGTTTATGATTCTTTTATCGTGTTTGTAGTATTGGTGTAGTACTTTACATAGATAAGTATTATTAAACGGGTAAAAGAGAACAATATTTTTGCTTCCAATATTTTTTAATGCTTAATTCTTCAAAGATGTAACAGATTAATTTGGTTAACAGCATTTCTTATTGAAAAACTGATTCAGTTCCAATTCAGTTTTCGAAGTCTTCTGCAACGGATGAGTTCGAGAACACAGGTACCACCGTCACTTTTTTCAGCGGTCTCGCCATACTTTACGTCTAACAGCTACTGCATTGAAAAATACATGACAAATGCATTTTCTCATGGGAGAAAATGAACATGGAACATTATGTCATATTCTCACTCCTAGTCACGAATTTACTGTCTCTGCTCGTAATAGTCACACAATCCCAAATGAAATTCTGTTTGCATATTGCTTGTGATCGGCAGCGTGAAAAATATCATACTATTATGATTGTATTTTGTTTATTTGAAGTGCATTGTTAATTCTCATAATATGTGGTTCTTATATCAGTTTTTTATCCCCCCTTGTACTCTACATAAAAAATTATGTATGATTGCTTGCATGTATCGTACATAATGTTAACGACCGCTGAGATGACTCGATTACACCTTGAATACCTCACTGTATGTACAGTTAGGAATTAGCATAAGGATTACGGAAGCAGCTTTTACACGTAGAAACGCATTAGCCATGACTCATTGTAAAGCTATTTTGATGAAGCATGAGTTTCACATTGTGAAACTAACGCTAGAAAGAGTCTACCAATGGAAGATGTCTATCATGCAAGTATTTTTTGGATGCTGGCCTATCTGTTAATGTAAAATAAACACAACTGGACATAGAATAAATTTCAATTTAGGTTATCTACTAATCCAAATTCCAAATGAGGTCTTAATTTCCATTATCATCGACGAGTTAGTCCTTGGAATTATCTGTCACTACTTCGACAGTCCGGCAATGAAAGCAAAATTCCTGGTCTAAAAATAGGAAATATGTTCAAGTTGATGTGCCATCGTTTACAAATGAAATTGTACAGGTGATTGAAGATTTTAACAGTTGAACTGCATAAGCTGCAAATAAACTGCAGGTACATTCTAGTTTTTCACGACTGAGTCACTAAACACTGAGTTATTCAAAAAAAGTCACATAAGCTTAACCTAAAAGAAAGTTTTGATCAGTCCTGCAGTGGCTCTTTGTTACACTTCATCCTTACAGACCGTAATTTTACAGATGGTAAAATTGCAGACGGCAATTTAAACGAATGGCTTTGCAGTGATACAGACGTGGGAACCCGGCAGTAATTATACACAGTTAAAGCCTTGTTCGTTTGTGTTCGAACAGTCTTTGATCAAAGTAAATCTTCGTTGGTATTTTGTGGAAATGCGTTGTACTTGCGTGTACGGGTATTTCAATTCCTTAACTGCTCTCATGTTTCTGCCTCGAGAGCATAAAGCAGATTACTATGGACTCCAGTTTACAGTAAAATCAAATTAATACATAAGATAAAACATGCAGCAAGCGAGTTCAGAAAGCTGCTCAGTCAGGAAAACAAGCTGAGGGGACATGACTTCAATTCTGTGCTGCTCATTTGTTCAGCCGCTGAAACATTAGGTGCTACTACACTATGTATTTATCCCTGGTAGTTCATTGCTTTGATTTCATTTTGTTACAACTTACAGCTAGAGGCAAAAACTAGAAATTAGTAAAGAAATGCAAAGATTATCGTACCTAGGACTGAAAATATATGTCTTTTTTAAATTTAGAATTAGTAATTGTGTAAGCTGTTCTCTCAAGTCTACTCTTACTTACTTCTCATAATAGACTTGAATGATATATTCAGAAATTATACGAAGAAATATCTTCATTTATAGCGGCGTAGGGTGGCCCAAGCCTGCCGTTGCACGGCCTGCCCTCTGTACCGCAGCCTTGGAGACAACGTCGCCTTCGTCAGAGCGGGATGTTCTCGTACTTTCAAACGACAGGGACACAATTTCCTGTTCATGAGAAGGAAGCATGAAGTTGAACGTAAGGTTGGGGTCTTTTCATTCAAGCAGTAGAATGAGGCTATAAATATAAGAGAAATCTGTGAAGTTGTCTTGGCATGTTCAAAGTGTCTCCGATTCAACCTTGTAGGTTTAAACAAACTGATCACTGATTTGTTCTTTTAAATGTATTAGTAACAATGAACCTAACTGAAAAATATTCTTCAAAGAATGGACATTTTCTGAACCTAATGAAATGAATAATTCTTATACGTTCGCTTCGGAATTCTATATCATTTCAAGTACGAGCATCACGGCGCCGTCTTCATTCAACGATTGATCAATGAAGAATACAATTGAATCCTAAAGAGCGTGAATGACCTTCGAGATACACGATTACGAGCAAAAATTTGCTTCATCTTTTTCTCAATTCTTGTATTCTACTTCTGCTGATTTGGAACCACAAGTCAGTTGTGTTTTACACTCACTTCCCTCTTCCGTCAGCTATGATTGTTCCCATGAATTTTTCGCTAAAATGAACTTATTTTTAATTAACTATCTCCGTAGTTCTGTTGTCCATCTTGGTAGTGCTTCATCTTGAATATGTTTTCTGATTATATTATCAATTTTTGTTCGAAACTGTTTCTTAAATGGGATGAATAAAAATCCAGTTAACTGATGCTTACCTTTAACCAATCCACAAATGCAGTGTAGGACCGTTGTTGTAATTCTTCTCTGGTCGAGTTCTTCAGTTCATGCATCACACACGTGAATCAGTGCGCTTATTAAAAATTTCAATTTTTTCTACGAGACTCTCAATCAATTGTTCCATGAGCTAAAATTGTATGAGGTTAGTCTTTGTCATCATCTATGTGGATTAGGTGATCACCATCATTTGTCGCCATCTTGTATGCGTATTTGAGAGTTGAATTTTGTGAACAACAAATAAGTGTCGCATTTGATGCAGCCCCTCATCAAGCTGTATACATCAATAAATTTGGAAAGACTGAAACCCTAGGTGAAAAAATACGAAATTGTTCTATAATATTCGGAAACGACTATCATTTCTTAAATTATGTCTGTAAATTAATTAGTGACTAACTAAAACTCGTAGTTACAACGTTAAAAGTGTAATCCCAACGGACCTAAAAGATACTAATTCTAAGCCTGATAGTTTCTACGTTGCTATTCGCAATTTGCTATTTCCAATAAAATACCCCAAATTTTCATAAACATCATGGCCTACGAATCGCATCCATGTTCCAACGTAGCACTCATGCCACCTAAAAGAAATCTGAAAAATATGCATTGCAATGATCGATGCATCCAGGGTTCGATGTTTTTGCAAATGCATGAGGAATGATCGTTTCGTCTTTGTAAACATGCTGAACTAATCCCTCTATCTCAGAAAAATAATCAACTAGAATCTGCGAGCGGCAAGTCCACGAGTCTTAGTGACCTCTTATTCAGCCGGGCCGCTGCCATCAGTCAATGGTGGGCTAGCCATTATCACCTGGATAACGTCCTGCTCGACATTTCACCTCCACCATCATCTACTTACACCTCATAAAAGCGCTAAAATTTAATGCTGGCTGACCTAACTTGAGGGCTGGATCTTATACACAATGATCTCTACTTGTTCTAACCTTACTAAAGGAAGTAACGCAGACTGCAGATTTCGACAAAAACTGGAGAATCTAGTGGGTCCAACGACCAAGGTCTCTTGGTAGGTGCCCTTCAGGGAGTGCGACAAATTTCAGCGGACCTTGCAATTAATAATATGAACACTATTAATTAATGGTTTCCATGATCTCTTTAACCGAGGAAAAGATGCTCCAAGCGAGATAGTCATTTTCTTTTTTTTTAAATTAGAAATCTTCCAAAACCTCCCAGTGTATGTTCCAGCTCATAGGTTTGCGTATATAAGCGAAAGTGAGAGCTGGAGCGCCACATCAGTTCCAGCAGCAGTCGAAGAAGGATGGCGTCGATGATCTTCTCAACTCAAATAGTGGTGCTAGTGGCACTCGCTGCTATTGCTGGTACGTTTTTGCTTTGTATGGTTCTGCATGATACCATCCAGGAAGTGTTCCCTAATTGGCCGTGAAACTGAAACAGAACTCAACCGCGACTGTGTATGCCTTCCTGGCGGTTTCTGCAACTCCCAAGTGTTCGTTTCCCAGTTTAGTGCGCGTTCGGTGTAGAGTTTTGTGTGACCTTTGTAAAGCCACTCATTTTAAACTCATGATCTAATTTCATTATAGATGAAGTGAAATCTTACGTGCCAAATCGGAGCACAGAATATTTATAGTTTACAGCTCTGAAACCGATTAAATTTTGTCTTGGCGCGCGCCCAAGATTAAAAAGTTACATACGGTTCGTATATTTTCGTGAAGGTGAAAGGCAGACATGTTCGATGTTGGTGAAAGGTTGGTTTCGGATCAGCGACAGCAAAGGGCAG
>VCRD01000934.1:109412-134472 GCA_006783055.1 Trinorchestia longiramus
TGTTAGAGTTTGAGGTCTTAGAAGTAAGGCTAAACTCTTGTATTCGAAAATATAAGTCTGAGTGAAATTCTAAATTGTAATTTCCAATTTACAGGTCGTCTGCTTAGTGTTGATACTGATAATTCATCAAATTTAATTGTTTTACAAATTATAGAAAACTTCATTGCGGTTAATAAAATCGGATCTTATACGTCGGAGAAAAATATAAAAGTGAGAGCGAAAAGCTAAAGCATGTCACATTATCAATAATTTAGATCTCGATATAATTAAAGTTGTAGTAGGCCGAAGTTTTGAGGTTTCACGTTTACTTATTGTAACAAACACAATTACTACACATGAATTTTATAATTACACTATAAAGTGAAACTAATAATAAAATTCAGGCTTAAATTTCGTATTTAAATACGCGATAAAGGATGAAATATTCGGGAAAACTTCATAATATTAATAATATCCAAAGTAACATGTGCGAAAAATCGATATATGAGATGGGAGTTAAAACATAAAAGTGAAAGGAATGAAATATCGGCTGTCAGAGTAGAGCTACTCTAGATAGAAAGTTCTAAGTTGTTTTATAATTATTATCTCAAAGACCATTACTCAGTTGGGCTCAAGAGCTTCATTATAACATCTAAAATTATGTAGACAAGAAAAACTATTTTGAAATTAAAAAAGGGCCGTTTTTTCCTAAATCTAAATTTGTTAACTTTACTAGAGCTGCAGAACAGTAGCACAAGTTTAACATTTTGGATTTATTTTGTTTGAATATTATTAACTGTATTTCAGTTTACACAAATTGTGCGACACGAACACATGGCAGACACCTATACGTAGTTTATTTCGTTACCAAGTTAATTTTGCTTAATTTTGTTTAGCCATGTATAGAAAGTTAGTAAGTTTTCTGCATTTGTTTATTACTTTGACATTCGAAAATGATGCGCACGTTTTTTTTAATTCTTTAGTAACTGATTTTCCTTCATATGCGTGAGCAGTTTATTCCAAAGCGAAGCACCTGAGATTCATAAAGTTCTTTGTGCAGCATCGTACAAGCGAAAGCTGATGATAACATCGTGTCTTCGATTAGGTTTTATACCCTCGGTAGTGGGTAGAAGGAATTTAACAACTTCAGGAGAACTTCGAGGGCGATATGGGGAAAAAATACACATATGACTTTGTGAATGTGTAGTGTTTGTTCTCTCGAGGTCCAGTTAAGCTTTTTTATGAGAGGGTTTGCATGATCGTTTTCCCTGAAGTTTCCTTTGCATATTACTTTAGCAGCAAAATTCAAACATTTCTGTAGCTCTTTTTGAAGACCTTTAAGTATATCTCCCCAGACCAAGTCACAGTAATCAAAGTGCGATAACACTTAAAAATGGATGGCTAATAATCTAGGCTTCTCATTAAGCATGTTCTTCACACGGTGAAAAAACATTAATGTACCGTTAATTTTGTAGCATGATTTCTCCACATGGGATGGGGAGAACATGTTTTGATCAAACTTGACACCCAAATTTTTTACTTTTTCTACTGGTTCGATAATATCATTTCCTAACGTTAGAGTTAAGTTTGGTAGCTTTTTATTTTATTCTTGGAACTAAATATATTGGACTGTATTTTGCTTCGGTTAAGCTTGAGACCATTTTGGTCGAACGATGATTTCAAGTGTTTTAAGTTTAGCTGGAGCGCTTGTCATTGCAATTGATTTTTCATCCGCGTAGATAAAAATTCTTGTGTTTGAATGCATGGAAGGGAAATTATTGATGAAAATAGAAAACAGAAATGGGTCTTGAATAATAGAACCTTGAGGGACGCCAAAATTGTTTTGGTCGTGTTTTCTAGTTGGACTGCGTATGAGCAGTTTGATAGATAGCTATGAAACCACTGTGTCGATTCCTCAGTTAGAGATTTTCTGCAAAGGCTGTATACATATGTTCGACACTGTCGGAAGCTTTGGAGGTATCAAGCAGAAGCAAGAGAGTGACGTTCCTATTGTCTATGTCACTGTATATTTTTTCGGTTATGCTAAGTATGTTTCAGTCTATGTAGTAGAGTGCTAGTATGTTTCCGCAAGCATACTTGTTTTGATGAAGTAAGTTAGATTTGTTCAAATATGTTGAGAGTTGGTTTGATATTACTTTTTCTAGTACTTTGAATCAGACTGATAAAAGGCTAATTGGCCTGTAATTTGTCGCAGTATTGATGTAGCTAACTTTATGCAACGGTTTGATTATGGAATGTTTCCATTATTCAAGGAACTTGTTTGTAGCAATAGACGTATTGATTATCGAACGAAGCAATGGTGCTGTAATACTAAAACTGTCTTTAATGTATGGAAGGTTCATATTATCATGTTCAACTGCCTTTGTATTCTTGAGCGGGTATAAGATCTTACGTATTTCCTGGACACTAACTGGATTTGGTCTCCACGTTTTACTTGCATTTTGGAGTGGGATGGGAGCTTGGCCAACATCAACAGGTTTAGGTGGAGAGATTTGGATACTTCGTCAAAAACTTTTGCACCGACTTCAGAGAAAAAAGTGTGGAAATTATTGACTGTTTTCAATGGATTTTCGAATTTCTTTCGTCTTCAATATCTTTGCACTGTGCTATTTCTTTCATGATTTCCCAGGTTCGTTTTGAATCTTTTTTTGCTGTTGGTAGTTCTTTTTAGAAGTGCTTTCGTTTTGTTTCGTAACCTTTTTTCTGGAGGGCCATTTCATAATGTTTATAATGGTTTCATAGAAAGTTGTTCGATTTGCTACATTTAAACTCGCGTAAATAAGTTTTTTTCACTCTGCTCAACTATTTTATTTCATCTGTTATCTCGTCGGTACGCTTTGGTTTAGCTCACCTTGTAGTGTATGGTGCGCATTCGTTTAAGGCTCGATAAGAGAGTAGGATAACATAAAAACTTCTCTATAGGACAGTAGGATAAAATAAGAACTTCCGAGTAAAAGCGTAGGCTAAGAGAAAGACTTCTGAGTCCGAGAGTAGGATAAGATACTAAATTCTGAGTTAGAGAATAGCATAAGATATGAATCACTGAGTAGGAGAGTAGGATAAGATAATAACTTCAGAGTAGGAGAGTAGGATAAGATAAGAATCTTGGAGTAGAAGAGTAGGATAAGATAAGTTTAGAGGGGAAGTGTAGGATAAGATGAAAACTTTTGTGTAGGAGAGTAGGAAAAGATAATAACTTCTAAGTAGGAAAGTTGGATAAGATAACTCCTGAAGAGGAGAGTAAGACACGATCATGACGTATGAGTACGAGAGTAGAATAAGAAAATAGTTTATGTGTAGCAGAGTAGGATAGGATAATAATTGTGTAGGAGAGTCCTACATGATAATAACTTTTAAATAGGAGAGTAGAATAAGATGAGGACCTAGGCTCCGCCACTGCGCAGTGGCATGTATGTTCATCGGTCGAGATGGCTGTTGCATAATCTATTAATTCATTCATGTATCAAATTTCTATGATGCGTTGTACGTCCAGTATATTATTCATTGATGAAAATGTACTGCGCACTGTATAAATAAAACGGGAATGACTTTGCATTTCCTGGGATATACGTTGCATCTACATATACAGGGTGTCTCAAAAAATGTACTCACCCTTTAACCGTTGCTAACATGCTGTCTTCTTTGTGTTGCAGGTGTGAGGTTCGAACCTTTGCGAACATGATTCTTTAATCACATTTAATCATGTTCACAAAGGTTCGAACCTCACACCTGCAACACAAAGAAAACAGCATGTGAGCAACGGTTAAAGGGTGAGTACATTTTTTTGAGACATCCTGTATAATACAGTGTACCTCCATCTCTGTCTCTTTCTATCTGTGTGTGTTCTTCCCATTTTTTCCTATCTATTATTGAACTGAAATCAGAACAGTACACATGCATTATGAGCATTGCATTGTGGATACCAAAAGCACCAGATTACTAAAAAATACGCCATTTTTTCCCTTGATTTGCCTCCTTCTCCTACACGGCCATGTTATGGGTAGATAAGATACAGAATGGAAGTTCTGTATATATTCATGAAATATATTCAGGTTCTGATTGTACCTCGGGCAAAATGAAAATGTATTGCATTTCAAAAATCCTTAATTTCATGACTTTCAAACCGTGTACTCCGTGATCAAACCGTGGGTTCCCACGGGGACTATCTAGGCCATTTCATCGGTGGATAAGATACAGAATGGAAGTTTTGTACTTATGCATGAAAAATATTACTCGGCTACAAATTAAACAATTGCCAGCATTCTAGGGTTACTTTTTTGCACTATCCGGAAGGAAAACATGCGCATCCTCCCTTATTCATATGTTCTTATTATGACCATTTCCCTGTTTAATGTTAATTAAACAGAAGAAAAAATTTCATCATTAAATCATTTTCCACTTTTATGAGTCCAACCAAGAAAAAAAAGCAGAGGAAGAAGTAAAACGATATCTTTCCCAGCGTCAGTAGCTCGAGAGTAAAAGTGACTGAGATTCTAA
Source organism: Trinorchestia longiramus (assembly GCA_006783055.1). NCBI lineage: Eukaryota > Metazoa > Arthropoda > Malacostraca > Amphipoda > Talitridae > Trinorchestia > Trinorchestia longiramus. The sequence continues at coordinate 113,910 of VCRD01000934.1, forward strand.
GAGCCCTTCAAGTGTGCCTGCTCCTCATGACCTGCTGGACCAGGAACCCGTTACTGCAGCTCAGATGCAACCTACCTGTCCAGCTTGTCCTACCGATCCTGTCTTTATAGCAAAAAGGGCACCGAGTCGAACGAAAACCTGTTTCTCCATCTGAGAGGCAATCCACAAATCGCTGAAGGAAGAAAACGTTCATGATTTGCCCCGCTCTTCTATACGAACAAGCCTGAAAATTTTAGTGGAAGGAACTTTCCCATGAAATTCTGTTTTTAGAGTTTCTGAGAAGATTAAAAAATTAGATGATACAGGCATTCAATTCTATGCACAAAGACAGGAAAGGATTCTAAAAAGCACAATTATTGTACGCTGATACAGCCATTCACTTCTACGCACAAAGACAGAAAAAGGATTCTAAAAAAGCATAATGATTGTACGCGCTAGAAGTAGTTAAGAAATCTGTCTGGCAGTGGCAAATATCTTTTAGAAATTTCACAAAATGAAAGTGGTAAAGCAATGACACAAGGGTAGGAAACACTGACTTTACACCGTGAGGACTGAAGTTGTACATTATGTTCAGGCTGGTGGAATTTATCCGTGACAGAGTTCCTAAGTTGATGCTGGTGTTCTAGCAGCGAAAAGGCGAGTTTAAAGGAGCAAAGGCAAGCATGAGACGTCCGTGCGTCTTAGCATGACTCCGGTTCAGTGAAAGTGTTCACAAGGCCGCCCAGGACTCATGCACGCCGCGACCCAACGTGTCTGGATCAGCACAAAAGAATGTCAGAGAACTGCTCCAAAGCGCGGCCGCTGCACCAAACGTGCTTCGACTTGCTTGTGTTCCTCTGACCTGTCGTTCTTAAACGGTTACTGTTTTATGCTGTATTCCTGCTCGCCTAGTCTATGTGTTCCTATATCTTATGGTATAGTAGATTTTGCTATCCGTACGGACATGATAAATAGGATTAACTTTAATTTCTGACCCATTGAAGAACCCATAGATGACCAATAGAAAAAGGCATAGTATACGGATACTTTAGTACATCGATAATAAGTTTGGATTTCAAGATGACCCAAATTATTTTAGTCGTGATGCAAGGGAAAGAACTACTCACTTTTGTATGACAAATATTTTTAGAAGCTTCCCTGACAGTTGGGCTTAGTAGCTTACATAACTGTACCTCGATGCATATCTCAAGACTCTATTTGAACACTCACAGTAACTCCCCATGATATCCAGAGAGTAGTTTGAGGAATTTAGCAATAAACTGGAATGATGAAAGTTTTCAGGGCTTTACGTGTAAATCACATTAACATCGGGCAAAGGTACGATTAAAGTGCACCTCATACTGAAAGCTCTGAGTATTGATGAAAAGAAGACACAACGACGCGTTAATAAACATGAAACATTTAAAAATTTATAAAAATTTCTATCTGTTAACCTTTGTCCCACACGCGCTAATTGTTGTAGGTCTACCAAAACAGAACGTACCAACACACTGGGTGAGAGCATTGGAGTGTGTACCAACTTACTAAGTTGGAGGATCGAGGTGTGTACCAATTTACTAAGTTGGAATAGAATAGAATAAGGCAATAGGAACGAGCCGTTTGGCCCATTCTTGGTTCAATACCGAAGTTCCATGCCGTAGAGCATCAAGGTGTGTACTAAATCACTAAGTTGGAGGATCGAGGTGTGTACCAACACTTTCATACCCATAATCTGCCAGTCGGCCTTGGCATGCCACCTTATGTATGTACAAAGTCCGTCGCCTTTGCGCACCAGCATCGCTGGGTTTACCAGCGTTGTGGGTAGACAACTTGGACTCGCCCCGAAGTATCGAGGCCATTTATATACATGCCGCTCGTTAACATGCAATAATGTTTTCTACCATGTTTGCTGTCATCCGCTTCACAAATAATTTGTTACGTCTAAATCTGTGGCCGGATTTGAGTTCATCTTTCTACTAAATTAGGCAATTTTTAAACATTGAGTACAATTTTATCACTGAAATATTAGCTGTGATAAAGCTATCGGCATGCATGTGAGTTTATAATTTAAAAATTCTAAATTGTTGTAAATTTTTTCTCCTCTTTCAAGAAATCAAAAAATTGCTGTAGTATTTCTAGGAATAAACCCTCATTAGTTTGACTCTAAATAGTACTCTCTCCGGTCGGAAATAGTTGGTTCATGTCAATGTTGAAGTTGGTCGGAAATATTTGCTCCAAAACAATTGTAAACCTTTGAGAAAGGATATTTGCAAAACTACTGGTTGTAACAAAAAGATAAGCTTTATTCTGTAATTCAGCAAATTACATTGATAATGTATATGTAAACATTATTGAATAATATTTTTAATAAGATTAATAACAAAAGACAAACTCTGCATTGTAATTAAATGCATGAAATTGATAATGTATAAACAGAAGAAACATTTTCCACTATATTTACTCAATACTTGTTAATTTATTCTTCAATTTTTCTGAGACCTGAACTGAATTTGTAAGAGTTCCTTTTCTCTCTAGTCGTACTTTCGACAGATGTTGAAGCCTGTAATTGTTCCATCGTCAGCCAAAATAATCTGTTCAATTCACTGGTGCAAAATAAGAAAGATGTTGTTCAATGTTGATCTCTGTAATTCTTCAAAGCTATCTGTCACTGCTTCAATTAATTCATCAACGTTACGTGGTGCTTTTTGATGTTGATGGGATTGAATTTCATTGAAATAGCCGAGGTCAAGTATGTACATTCAGATCTGCACTGTTTGGAGGCTGGTTAACAATTTCAATATTCAAGCTTAATTTTTCCGACGCTTCCGTAAATAAAGAATCAGTTGAATGTATGTGTGGTCGAGGATTGTCTTGCTGAATTTTGATAGTGTGTCATATCCTGCGGGTAATTTAAAAACTTTTAAATATTATCTGAAAAAGGAAAAAGACAAAATTACATGAACTTTTACCTTGTTATTTATTACAGGTTAAAATTTGTGTTCAACGCACTGTGCACGATCGTCTGCTGTACTCAAAACGGAAGTTCGTTAAAAGACACTAAAACGCAGAGAGTTTTCTCCTTGCATAGCAAATATTTCCAACCAGAGGGAGTTTATGATGCTATGTTCTTCTTAGCCAAAAAATTATTTCCTCATGTTAATTCGATAATAATTCTGCAAAAAACTAACCAATGAATCAAATAATAGAACTGAGTCCACGTGTTCAGAAGAGGAGCGTACAAACTTCATGAAGCTAAGATGGAGACAATTGTAATTTTATGATGTGTACTTCTATTTTAAGTTTGTCTCCAGTGATTAACAGTGAGCATCGGTATTATATTGTATTGCATAGAATATCTAAGGCATACTTTTTTGCAACTCAGCATTTTAAGGATGTATATTACATCATAATTTCTGTATCAACTGGATCTTTAATTTCATTTTTGCAATTGCGACATTGGCTAACCAGATTTGAGCACTGAGCACAAAATATTTCTGCTGGTTTCTTTTTATTATTTATGATGTTAAATATATTAACTAATCTGTCATTTAAAGACCCTTGTAGCATTTTACGTCAATTTTACAGGGACAGGAATCCTTTTATAATTTATATTTTTGTATGGTTTTATTATTTTTGCCTGTGTAGCGTTTTTTTCGAATTCAAAGTAAATTGAATATTTGGAATACTCTTTTATACTTGATGTAACAGCTTGCCAAAACTAAATCATCATCTGGCTTTCACAAGCAACGGTACTTCAAGCCTTTGTAATTTGATCATCGCAAATAAATTTTGGAAACATTTCCTAACGCATTGTCGCTTTTCAGGTGCCCAGCAGCAGTTCGTGTGCCCACACGACTTCGGTTTCTATGCTCACGACTTGGCGTGCGACAAATACTGGGCGTGTGACCTCGGCGTGCCCAAACTCAAGACTTGCGGCAATGGTTTGGCCTTCGTCGACACGGACCGCGACAACTTGAAAGAAGACTGTGACTACCTGCATAACGTGGACTGCGGGACAAGAACCCAGCTCGGTAAGTGTGTAGGAGCACCGTCATAACGGACACCGTTAGGTTTTCAAGCATTTGATACTTGCAAGGTGTATTTCATGCGAGGAGTTAATAAATCATCTTATTCAGAAGTCCATCTAAGTTTATAAAAGTCTATCATAACGTTCGGGTTGAGTAAAATATATCTTGAAAAAGCCGATTTATCACATACATCGGAACTCCGGAACGACTTCTTTTAGTACTATATTACTGTTGGAGTGCTATATAGCTCAGATATTTTGTATCCGCTCTTATAATTAACATTTGCGTTAAAAAATGATTAAAAGTGGCACTAAGTCATTTTTGTTTATAAAATATCAGAAATTAAATGCCGCCTCAAAAAATAGTAAAATGAAGCCAAATATTGAGTCAAATTACATTTGTATCAGCTTAATACTACTTGAGGGTGTAGCAAGAAACATCAGTCTTTTTATTAATACGTCCCCATTTTGCACCCATGTATAAGACAATTATTTTCAATCATTCGTAGGTATTTGGTCCAGACTGAAATCCAGCGTACCTGAACGACGAGAGATCGTTTTCTGAACGGCTACTTTGTTTGATTCTTCTATGGATTCTTTCTTGATTGCACGTCCATGTGGTTTCTCAGTGGTAACATCCTTGCACAGGTTGTTTAATGAAAAAGTTTCTCGACGAGTGAAACGCAGAATTAAAATTTAAGACGAGCTTTGATTTTCCAAATGGCTTTGGTAGCACAATAAATATCTGCGTGCATCATTAACCTGGATAGAAGATAATACGAGACAAACACTTGAGCCTACAGCTATGTGGCACATTGGTTGTAAGAACATGTGACCCGTAATCCAGATTTTTATAACTGAATTTTATTTTGATGAGAAAAATATATGTATGGATTAACTCATTCATGTGATAATTTGAGTAATTTTTTTACGCACACGCAACTTCAGAATATGTGATCAATGTGTTCTGTCTACCGCTGATTGTGTATGTAATTAATACCAAGTAAAAATATGAAATATTATTGTACATTGAAATTTTGTCAATTTCTTTCAATGAGCTGGAACTCCTTGAATTAATTTTTGACATAAGGAACCTCGTCACTAATTGATTATATTAACATTTCATTTCTTGAACATTTCTTGAGTTAGTTTCTCCGAAACATACCTGACCATTCTGCAAGTTTCAACAATCATATCTTTTTGATCAGAAAACATTCAATTCCACAAGGCTGGTAAACACGATGCTAATATCATGAGTACCGGAAAGTTCTGTCCTGATTTTTGTTAGCAATAATAATTGAAACAAATATTACTGAAAAATCTGTATTGCTCAACAAAATAGTCACCATCATTAGATATAACCTTTGTCCATTCACTTGGGAGTTTTTAATCCCCCTTTCAAAAAAATTAACATCTCTGAAAGAAATAAAGGAATTAAATCCGCTTCAACCTCGTGAATATTTGTGAATCTTTTTCCGCCGATGAAATGCTCTAAAGAAGGAAATAAGTAAAAATCTGATGGAGCAAGGTCTGGCAAGTATGGTGGGTGAGGAAGAACTTCCCAACCTAAGGACTTTATATTTTCTTGAATTTGTTTGGCAGAATGGCGTCTAGCGTTATCGTGTTGCAAAATGACTCCTTTTCTGTTCACTAGAGCAGCACATTTTTTCACGCAACGATGCATTTAGACGTTCGAGTTGATGACTGTAAAGGTCTGCAGTCACAGTTTTTCCTTGCTCCAATAACTCAAAGTTATAGGAAATAAAAGGAAAGAAAAGAGGACAGGACTTTCCGGTGCCCCCAATAGTTGTAGTTGCAGTCGTGAATGTTGTGTGACAGGAAGAGAGCTATCGCAGCCCGCGGCACGAACCACTCAAACCAATGTACTCCAGATGATGAAATCAACAGTCAAGAAGAGTCTCTTTAACTTGAATCAAGAAAAGAAAATCCATTTTGCTTCTTCAAAACGCAAACGTCAAGCGGATGAAACTTTCGACTGCCCAAAGGCGGATGGATTTTTTGCTCATCCTGACCAGTGCGACGCGTACTGGAGTTGCATCAACTGGAAGCCACAGCTGCGAATATGCGGAAACGGGCTGGCGTTTGACGAATGTCACGACGACGTGAACAGAGAGCACTGCGACTTCGTCTTCGCTGTCAACTGCAGTGGGCGCCCACTTCTGGGTACTGGTACCTCTGGGTACAGGTGCCTCTGGGTACCAAATACCGGTGCCTCTAGGTACTGGTGCTTCGAGTTTTTGTTGGGTCGGATGTCACACTTCTCTCAGCTGCAATGACGGTTGTTCAATTTATCATTGCCCTACAGCTAAAGCTGCTGTACTGTCCATATCCCTGATATACCAGTTCCAAAAATCAATTGTGCTTTACTATACTATACTATATATCCTTGACTACAGATTCTGTAGTTCCTCAACTATTTACTTCTCCTAGTCAGTGTTCCTGGTGCATTGTTCTGTGACTCTTTATCTTTCAGCGTAATCAACACCTAATTTATATTTTTATGGCAAAGTAACAGTTAAAGTTTGAAGGTGTGCAATAAATTGAATGATTCGTCGTTTAAGCTTTAAACGACGAAATGGCAAACTTCGTTTTTTTCGTCGCTTTGGATGCTACAGCGGGTCCTAGCTGAATGCGGTCATTCAGGACCAACGTGCTTCACGCTGGGATCCTAGATTACAAACTTGCATGAAAATATCACCGCTTCGGTAAAAGGCTGTACATTGAAAGCTTTAGCGCATCGCGGACTCCAGAGCATCACGTGCTATAGTACATTACGTACTAGAAACATCACGTGCTTCAGAACCCCACGTACGTACGTACGCGAGAGCTACAAAAACATCAGAACATCATTTTCTTCAGCGATGATGTTTTTGAGTACATCACCAGCCTGTTTCGTGTGATTAGCAGCATGAAAGCTTTCTTCATGCAATTACTAACGCCCGTAAAACGTTTATCTCCAGTTTTTTAATTGTATTGAAATTAACTTACACATTGCATCTTAGGCGTTTGTGCTGTTGTGTATTGCAGTTTGCAGACGCAAGTTAATGACATACAGCTTTGCTACCTCACTCAACTCGCTCCCGGCAATACATGTACAAAGCTAAGCTCATCAGCTTCGTCTGCAAATTATTTGCTATTCTTTTCTTGATTTTATCTCGCCTTAAGAGAGAAAAGCTGTTAGTATTAGTCATTAAATTCATATGTTTTAATTTTTAATTATCTTAATCCGATAGGTCAAACCGCACTCATATTCGAACATAATTGTGTGATTGATGTGACAGGAGTCACAATTACAGCGTCTGCAGGAGTGACAGTCATTCCTGTTATATGTTAATTTTGTGATTCTATTATCGTACAACTTAATAACAACGACTTATTTTTGTCGCGTTAACGAATGCATATATTAAGTTACAAAAACTTGTACCCGTACTAAGTGACGCATGCTTGTACTAAGTTGCAAATACATATACTAATTCAATATTGCATTAATTATGAAACTGAACACATAAATTATGAAAGGTATGCTTGCATTCATAAATAGTAGAAGTAGCTAATTCCTAAAAATTAAATCATCCGTGCTCAACCGTAACTCATATTTAACCATTTATATCATCGTCGGGGCTAACGTGTGGTCTACCCAGCCCTAAAAGCTATGACTCAAGTATAAAAACACGATTAACCTTATCATTAAAAATAAATTTTCAATTATTAAATTAATATGTTGAAAGTTTTTCATTTGGTAAGAGCTAACCGTTTCGTGCTGATATCATGAATTTTACTCTTTTTATGATGTTGAAATGGAGATAAAATGTTGCAACATCTTTCAGTTTCTAAGGCCCCAATCATCCATGCATAAAGAAACTTTTTACCTGCACAAACCTTCTTTTATGAAAAATTTGAATTAATACTTTTCTTGCCAAAATGATCAGGCAATTAGTATGTCATGTAGCGTTTTGTTATTCTTACAATTATCATATAGTCGAATTGCTGAATGATTTGAGAAATGAGCTCAAAGGTTGTGTTCAGTAATAAAATTTAGCTTCGTCGAGACTGCCTTGGGTTAAAATACCCTCTCTACAACCACCAGAACCTCCGATTGCTGTCGGGAACTGCAAGTATCTGCACGGCATCTTCCCTGACGACGTCGATTGCGAGGTGTTCTATTCTTGCTGGGCCGGGGAGGCAACAAGATACCAGTGTGGGCCCGGCCTCGCCTACGACAGACGTAGCCGCACATGTTCCTGGATGGACCAGGTCCCTGAGTGCAAGCAACAGCGCGGTGGGTAGCAGCGAGGTCCTTGGTTTTTTCAATATTAGAAAACTTTTATGGACACAGTACTTTGCGGAAGGCAACATATATTGAAGTTGCTGAACTCATAATTATATGTTTCATGAGCGACCTGTTAATTTGGACGTAAACGAGGTAGATTTACAATGTTTGGTGATATAATGAAGAAAGTGGCGGACGCACACACTGACAACATGCAAACAGATACCAGGTGGAATTATACTGATATCTGTAGAAAGACTAACACAATTATAATCCTGTTTTCCTGCAACCTCCTACTATAGAAACCCAATTCAGAGAAGTTCAGAAGTCAGAAGTTGCTGCGGTTTTCTCATCACAGGCAGGGATCCCGCCTAAAGACGGGAGCATACACCTCAGTAGCAACAGCATTAATCACAATTCAGAACAGCATTAATCACAATTCAGAACAGCATTAATCACAATTCAGAGACAACATTAATCACAATTCAGAACAGCATTAATCACAATTCAGCTAACTAAGCTCATCAGCTCTCCAGTGACAAGGCATCGTATAATGACTTCATTATTGAGGGTTCATGAACATTATTTTGCTGAAGGAATCCTGCCCACAGAGATTAAATACATACATATATACATCAATATATATATAGATTTAATGGTCATATATACATATCACAATATAAACTTTTTTTGCAGCTGACGCCCTGGCACTAACAGGCATTCAATGCCCGGCGGCGGGTACGCTCTCTGCGCTTGGTTCCTTCACACGTCACGCTCACCCTGACGACTGCCGTCTCTACTATGCCTGTTTCGACGGCGTCCCACGCGAGTACGGCTGCCCCATCGGCACCGTCTTCCAGATTGGCCAAGTCGAGGGCGAGGGACAGTGCCAAAACCCCAAAACTGTAGCAGGATGGTGAGTCAAACATTTTTATTTTCTGTTACGAAAATAAATAGATCGAAGGTAAACACTTGAATAAGGCCAGGGCCTGCATGCATTTACAATTAGACTGACATCCCAGGAAAGTATTTTAACTAAATCATAGAACAAGCTTTCCATTGTTTTCTAACTTGATCCACCCCTGAACAAGATAAAATATTAGGTATGTCTTATGTAATTTTCAACCAATATTCTCAGTTATTATTGTTTCAAATTGTCTAACTGGTATTAAAAATTCGTCTACAGTAGTCCTTCAGAGTTAAGTCTCTCCAAAGAAAACTGCCAGCAGTAAAGCAAACTAAAAACGAGGCCACTCTATCAGACACATTATTAACTCCACTTGAATAAGGCTAGATATATTAAGTACGTTCTTATTTGAGTACTTATATTGAGTTCTTTACAGCAAATATTCTTCAAGTACATTCTCTTCTTTCTTTACAGCGAGGACTACTACGGCGACATCGACATTTCCGTCTTGAAGACTCTTGGTCTTTGAAGAAAGTGATCTTGATATTGGCGAGTAGCTTATTAAAATAAACCTTCATTTCTGGTACCGTAAATACTGTGGCGTCATTGCAGGTACCTTAATGGGTAGGTCATTCAGTGCCGCATCTCTCTAATCTGAAGCGTCCAACAGCGTCTCTTTTCCTTGACCATCTCATGAAGCTTAATTGTAATTTCTTGACTAAATAGAAACGCGCTTAGAAAAAAAATTTGTGCGTGTTCTTGCTTCAGAGATTTTTTGTCCGTTTGCATTAATATGTTCAAATCCCAAATTACGTTAAGATATTGTCATTAGTACCTCTAAACTATCTAACTAGCGAATTTAGGCATTTACGCATTTAATGCTAGATTGTTCAATTCTAAACAGTTGTGAAAGTAGTTTATGATTAGAACTATTAACGAAAGTTTCAAAATAGCCTCGCAATAAAATGGCAGTACATAATGAAGTAAGCAACCAGCTTCGGACAGTAAAAGCTTCTCAAGGCAATGAGATTGTACCCTCTATTTAATACAAACATACTTGTACAGTTTCCTGAATTTTGCCACCCTTCGAATATTATACAAACCTCATTAAGGTTGTCATATAATTTTACCTCGTAATGTATTTTTTTAAAACAATTGTTGCAAAGAAAACATTTTTCTAATAAAACAAAAATTCTTGCCCTATTTCACTCTCCCTCTAGCTGTTCAAGTTTTTCAGTTGTAGGCATATATGTATGATGTATATATTATGAAAATTACATATACCACTGTATTCCAAACAATTAAAATTATTTGTGGTAATTATAGATTTCATTATCCATGGATTAAAACTTGCGTAATCCCGTTTGTATTTTGTACTTCAACTCGTGTAAGGTTGTCCTGGTGAGTATCTCACTTCTCTTGATTATATTGGTCGAGTATTAGAACTGCGTGTGTGTGCCCCGTCAACCTCATGTAAATTTAGGCTGTTTTTCAAAGAGAAGTTGACCTTGGTTGCCACTAGATTAATTAGCACTATCCAATTAATAATTCTTTAATTACTTTGAGGTACAAAAAATGTGCCAGCAAAGTCGTTTTTATAATTTTTTAATTTTTATGAAGAAGGATTTGTATCCCTGCCAAGAACGTAGATATTTGAAATTGAGGAGAAAACACTAGCATTTTATTACTACGTAGATCAGTGGTATAGTCATGAATAGGAAGTGTTCTGTAAAAGAGGCTTCAGAAATACCTCGCTTCTAATCCCATTTTCTAAAATTTCAATACATTCACTAAATCTATAAACTAGAACTTAGGTTATAACTAATAATTCTGAAACACGGCAAAAGAACAAATGGGAGAAGTAACTCTACACTTCATCGTTTGAACAAAATCATTTTCATGACGTCCCACGACCTGTTGCAGCTTACGGCGCTGAATGTCGGCATGTATTAAGAACAGAATCTCTCGATCCTAGGTGCTGGGAAGCAAAGTCCAGCTCATTATTATGTGCAGTAATGGCCACTTAATACATTAAATGTATTTAAATATTAAATACATTTTTCAAATATATTTGAATGCTAAATACATGAAATAAATTTAAATACTTCACTCTTAAAACTAAATTTACATATTGATGAATCAAGATATTCGTAGATTGAGTGTACTTAGACATTAAGATATAATTCATTTAAAGTTACAATCTTAGCGTCACTTTAAAGGGTACGTGCGCTGTACACTTCATAATTATTGAAATGCGACTAGAATGTCAAGCAGCAGGACTAACAGTTATTATTGTATAAAAATTTGGTTCGACCCCTGCAGCCTATATATCACATGGAAAAAGAGTCAAAAAGGATAGAAAGTATCATTTTACTCTCAATTACTATTTTTTATTCAATTTTAAAAACAAGCATCAGTACAGTTCCGTAACATCCTCCCTATACTGTCATGCATTATTTTCATAAATAGCTGGTGTATGACTATGCGCCAAACAATTTTATCAAGTACAATAAATTTATGCAGACATAATTTAGGTACATTCTTTTGAGATGCAGTCCATGAGAAGCCCCATGGGTGTATGATCAAAGGGAATTGTCTTTCACATATTTTTGGAACTTTCCGCGTCTCTCTCGTGGAGGAGGATAAATAATCTATAGTTTTCATTTTTTCATTTGTTTCTCTAAAATGTTCTCTGCCCTTGCTAAAACGCCTTTGCAATGGCTGCGGATGTACAACACTATTGACTTTAATCTAGTAACTTGAAAAGTTTAAAAAACTAAACATTTAATGTTTTACCTAAATCAAACAAAATATAATGTCTCCAATTCATATCCCTGAAAATAGGGGACCTTCATGTTTCATGATTCTAAGAATTTAATTTTCAGCTGGATTAACATTATATTGGTCAGAGCCTTCACACTCCTAAACAAAGTGGGTTATGTGCTTGTGATAATATATTCTAATAAAGAGTATAAAGGTCATGTATAAATTTACTCCAGCTAAACTTTAAATTCTCATCAGGAACACACACAATGAAAATACTGTTCAAAAACTCAGAGCTTGGACTGAACAATTAAAAGTTTTTATTATAATGCAATAATATGAACTGTTCAACAGGGCTGGCGCTAAGTTTATTTCTATGGGAGATTAACGTTAAGCCAGCAAGAGAGAATGACCTCTCGACCGGGGCAAAAGACGGCAGTTGTGTTAAAATTAAAAGCCATTTTTAGAATAAAAGGATGCCGTTTCAAGCTTTTAATATTTTTGTCACTGTCGTTGAGATACGTCATAACCTGCATGTCTACTGAGGATTCGCTGAATGAGCTTTTCTTTTCGAAGCCGAAGTACTCATCTTCAGACGAGGTCGAGTTTGCCTCCTCTTAGACATCGGCTAAACTTGCAGACTGGAATATCAAGGAAAAATTGTGAGGTCATTTATCAGTGAAGTCATTTTGCTCTCGCAGTCCCACGCGTTGTTGATATCCACCCATCGCAACTTGAAGTAAGGATGAGTGGTTACAACCAATATAGCGTCATGAACACCAGGTTCATCAACTAGCTTCAGGTATTTTTGAAACCTTTTCTGAAAAAAACCTGAAAAACTGCCTGTAAGGGTTGGGACACAATGTTTTAACTGCTTTGACTTCAGTTCATTGAGTTTATTTCGCTCAGTAAGAAGGGTGGGTAGAAATTGTCCGTAGAAAATGGCCTCTTCTTCTTACAGGTGGTCGAGTGTAGTAGCGATGGGTCCCAAAACACAAATATATTCATCAATAAATTCTATTTCCGAGGTTTTCACGGTTGGAAGCTCTAGTGCGGTAAGAAGTTCATTGAGCTTATCTTTGTGTTTCAGCAGCAGAGTTAATGCTTCAAGAAGTGAATTCTCCCTCGTAGAAGACTATTTTTAACTTATCCTCAACTGCTTGTCAAGCTGTGGACGTGACCAACGAGCCATTGCGTTACAACGACGTTTAAATACGTTTTAAGTGTTGTGCTTGGACGTTCAAATTCGTTTCAAGCGTCGTACGTACACGAAAAAATTATTTCAATGTATTTAAGTACGCGAATATTTTATTCAAATGAAGTATTTAGATATACGTTTTTAAATCTATTTGAAAATACATTTTGAAATACATAAATGTATTTAAATACAATGTATTTAAATTAAAACACCACTGATTATGTGCTTTGGTTAGTGTTTCAAATATTTATCAGTCTCGTGGTAAACGACAGCATTGCATATTGCTCCTTTGATTGTGTACTCAAAATTTCATCTATCACGTTACGTGAAAGATTCTCGGATTGTGACAAGTAAGATTTACATTAACTGCAGAACAAGAGACGTGTATCTAAACTTATGTTCTCTCGACGTTGATCAGTTCTACGATTCAGCCTGTAATAAAAGCCTTGTAACGATAATTTTTCATATCATATTTCTTCTGTCTAAAAAGGGAAGATCAAATCAGTTTCAGTTCTCTACACAGAATGTGTAATTTACATTTACAGTACATATGTACTTACCTAATTATTATCTAATGCTCTTATGTAAGACATTCATTTCATTCAGGTAGTAGACAGGCTAATAAAGTTTCCCTTTCTAATAGGTTTTTTCGGCCTTTGTGAAACTTATCTATGTGATCATAGCTCTTAGTCGCTAATACTTAGCCGTTTTAATATTTAATCAACCAGTCTCAATCAGAATTCAACACGAACACTCAACCACACATGCATTCTGTACTACTCTTGGTGTATTAGAGTGTTTCATATCAACTGTAGACCAGGACTCTCTGAATCTTGAAGTCATTGCAATAACGCAGTGTCGGGAAGGACTTATTCGTTGACTAAAAGTTGTCATAAAGTGCTTCTGTACCTCAGCTGAAGATTCATTAGGCTTAAAATAACTTTCAACTATTTTTGCTCTCTGTTCTGTGCCGTATATCATTTTTGATTCTTTGATAGGAGTACAAAAGAGTACAAAACATTGTTTCTGTGTACAAAACATCCATTGCATCAGTATGTGGGATACTTGATAAAACTCTAAGATTTTTACTTTTATTTAATAAGTAACTTCGTTTTTTGGCTCCATTAGGTTTTATTGTATTAATTTTTTTAAAAAGTGAAGTAACTTTTTTTCCACCTGCAAACCATGAACTAGCGGTGCTTGCCGCAAAGTTTAGTGAAAGCGACGACGTTTACCGGTTTGGCTTGTATTGATGCTACATCGTTTCAGAGAATAGCGGCCGTAGAGCTACAATTTCAAATATCGCTGGTCACTGTATATACTGCAGGAACGCGTACACCAGGATCGCTCCCGGATAACACGGTAACGATGCCTGCTTCACCCGAAGGAGTGTGAGCGGAAATAACGGACTAGTGTGCTTGCAGGGCCGCTGCGGTGATCCTGACCGCTAAAAAGAGGCATTGTGCCGTCCATACAGAGCTTACTTGTTGCCCCTGGTACCCCATTGATGAGCTTTGTTTGTACTGAGCAAATTATACTGTACGACTTGAATAAACTCTGTTCAGCTATGACCTGTGACGAGTACGCTAGCTAACCGCAGCAAAAAAATGAAAATACAGTTACATTCAAAATATTTATAATAATTATGAGAATCGGTATATGATCACCACAGTTATTATATCATTTAACTTTGGTGACTGCATCCTCTTCAAAAGTCTATTTCATATTTCGTAGAGCATTTGCATCATCCTTGATACCAACTGGCTACTAACTGCAATAAATTGGAGACTTGTGGAAAATTCTACTGAAGGAGTTGTTCTAGTTAACACTTCAGTCGGGACCTAATGTGGCTCGCAACTGGGAAGTGTCGTGGGGTTGAAAGTTTGAGCTAGTAAGTGCCGTGGTTTCGAAGGAGCATGGTCATTTTGACAGAGGATGGTCGTGCGCTGTGCCAACAAGGAAGTAGTGAGCTGTGAAGAAGACGATTTCAAGTCTCTGCCCAAGCCGTCAATTGTCGTAACTCTAAATATCTTGTATGACCATTTTTCCTACCCTCAAGTTCATGTTTGAGTCCGTTCATTCCTTATTTTAAGTTGCAATCTGTAATGCTTTGGTTTTGCTTCTAAGTACTCCTTATAATTGAAAACCACAATTGAAGGGTGGAAAGCACTAGTGGACTACTTGCATTTTTTCCCACAGGAGAAAATGCAAGTTTTCCACTAGTGCTGTCCACCCTTCATATAGTAAACTACTGGATCGTAATCGCCTCTGTCTGCGCTGTGTTAGCGACAGCACGGGAGTGGACTACTTGCATTTTTTCCCGTGGAAAATATATTATATTTACCATGGGAAAAAATGCAAGTAGTCCACTAGTGCTTTCCACCCTTCAATTAAACCTCTTAGTCACTAGTCAGCTTGCTGGCGTTTGAAGAGAGTCTATTCTCTAGGACGGGCACCGTAACCTGTATGCGAATCGTTTTCACATTGAGATCTTTCTTTTAATTTTCAGGTGCATTGAAACCTGTAACTATTCTCACTATCTTTTTCTGTAAGTAGCCCATACCTCTCCCTGACTTCTACTTAAAGTTTCCAATTACTCTTCTGGACTAAAAGTCTTAAGGACACTGACGGCAGTAAACAGTCAGGTAATTGTGGTTCGTTGCTTGCTATTATCTTTAAAGTGAGTATGGGAGTTAAATTCAGTCAACAAATTTAGAACTGGTGTGTAACATGTCGGACAATATTGTTGTTGTTGTAGTATAATTGCAGCGGAATGCTGGGAAGACTGAGACAGTGACCTCCTACCGTTTCGTCCTTTCTTCTCCTTCGATCTTTTGTTCTGCAGCGACGCTTGTCTCGTTAGATACGTATTCCCTTACTTGAACCTGAACCCCACTGTTATCTACGTCGCATACTGAGTTGATGGGGACAACAATTAATGTACTTCCGTCTTCAACCAACGTGCAGCTGGGGGTTTTCCAACCTGACGGGGGAGACTGTTTGTTTTTCCCCTGTGTTCGTCTCGCCCTGCAACCACGTTCTTCACAGTCCTATATACTTTCTAGTGAAAACTCCATTCCTTTGCTGGTCCTCAGACCAACTCCTGAGTTCCAATGTCCTTTTAACCCCAGTAACGCCCTCGCCAGTGGAGACTGGACCCTCAAGTCCCTCCGCACCGCTGGTCGGTGTGGATGACATCGCGGCTCGTTGCTGCTGCATCATGGCTCTAAGGTTCGCTTAACCGCCGTAAATTTAGAAGGAACAAAGTGCGGTCCCGGTGGCTAAGATGATTCAACACTCTTTAAAATAAAAGTTTAGCAAAGTTGTGTAGAGTTTCCGTTAAATACATATATTGACTGTTGTAAAATTATACCTATAAATAAAAGTTGTTCTACGAACTCAAAATTCAAAATTATATTTCAAACCTTAAGCACGATGGTGTGTAAAATCTCCACAGACTAACTGCACAAAATTACACTAGCGGATGCTAATGTTATGCTTTATTTCCACAACACCCCTGCACGGAAGTCAGCCTCGAGAACAACATCCACATCAAACTCGAATTCACGAGCAGTGATAGACTTTTATATTAGCTTGCTTCATAAAATGACGAAATTTAGAAAAAAAAGTGATCTGGGAGATAGGAATTACCAGTTCCATTTCTGGTTACTTGTTTCTCAGAGAATTTCAAGTACGTCTGATTTAAAATCAACTCAGCTAAGAGGCCTTCTTTACTTCACACACAATACATATAACTCAAGAGATGTATGATGAAATTTGCATAACGTTTTTGAATTATTCTTGTCCGATTCTCATTTAAGTTATACTCAATGCTACTGGAGTATTTTTACAAAAATATAACTTTGTCAGATGCCTCAGTTTAAGTACGAACATTTTTTTTCTATTGTATTGATATGTTGGTTTATGGTTAATAAATATAATTTTGTATTTTTCGGTGGTCATAATCAGTGCGTGTGCATAAACCAACCATTTCCAATGTTTGTAAAGAGGCAAGCGGAATTTGTAGACAGTAAACAAGAATCTGATCGTTGTCTAACTGCCCTCAAGTTCCGCTTGCCGTATGATAAAATTATGTAATTTAAATTAAAAACTCCCACACAGATAGTACAGGAAATGTATTCAACATCGTACTCTGAAATTTACCGGGGATCTATTAAGTTTAGGGACTTCATACTGTCGTCAGATAAGTCTGTTTTGGGCGCTGATTATAACCTAAAGATTGGAACCTCACCGGCATTATGTGTAAGGTGGCATATATTGATTTAAACTATTTTTCACCAGCAGGTATTTGCAAGATGTATAATATAAGAAGAGCAATGAATAAAAGTGTATTCTCTGGCAGAAAAATAGAAAATAGATTTTTATCTTTTATGAAAACACATTGCCAAGAAGATGGACTTCCTTACACGACAATAACAAAAATCCACACACAAAACTTAACATAGTTGTGATTTCAGCAGAAGAGAGATATTAAGATGGCGTAGCCCACCAACTGACCTATATTCTCTTGAAAACTTGTAACCAAAATAAAAATGTTGAAAGTGAACCTCAGAAATTTAATTAATTTGAAAAATGAATTAATAGTTCAGGGGGCAAAAGTACAAGTAAATTCGACAAAAATCTTATACAGGGTGCCCACAAAAAATGTATCCACGGACCGATATGATTTAAAATGCAGCTTAATGAAAATCAGTGTCTTTTCATTATGAACTCCTTTCGGTATCATATATACATACATCGGTCAGTGAATATATTTTTTGTGGACACAATGTATATCGATAGTGAAATCTGTTTCATGCTGTAATGTCAATCAACAGCCATATATACAAATTCTAGAGTTACATCAACTTATCGGGTGATTTTAAACACTAAAATAGCAGATTTTAAGACACACAATGTTATAAGTTAATTTTTACTTCATATTTGGTTCACGAAAGAAAAATAAACTTAAAAGGTTTATTACAAATGGGTTTCAACATATTATTAAAAACACTTAGTAGTATTTTGGTACTTAACACGTGAAGTGCGAAGTGACTCACCGGTGGGTCACTCAGGTTATGTTCTGTATTTTTTGAAAGCTTTTTAATGACTGTATGTACAAAGTGAAGATTTCAATCGGCTAGGCAACCGCACTTAACGTGTTAATACACCTTATATAATGAGTCTCAGCCAAGTTTCTGTGCCAGTACACAACCCTGGTACAGGCGCCTCCACACTCTGACCTGTCACTGCACACATGGTGCACAGAAGGGCTAATTAAGCGCCCATGCTACAGTAATTATTGAGGTCGAATTCATGGTCATGACCAAGTAACCAGAGCTGTATAGGAGAGGATCATTCACGACCTCTTCCCTAGCTGTGGCCAGACAGGCGTACTATCATCACGCCACTCGTCCGTTGGCCCTCAATTTTGCAACTACCTTGGGAGATTCCCATATAATTCATCGTTTTTTTTATTATGAGCTCAGACAGCTGATTCTCGTGGTAGAGGCTTATTTTATTTCAGAGTTCACTGACGGCTACATCACAGAACCCATCAAAATATATCAATCCATCAACCCAGTTATCAACCCATCAAAAGAAAACCTGTTTTTTATTTATATACGTGTGCGTTTCGTCAAGTAGGAAAATCACAATTTTTAAATTTAGCATTTTAAAGATTTAATTATCTCTCGAATATTTACGTATCAAAAAGGACATTTTTAAACAATTACATTTTATACATTTTCAGTTCAGATATTCTAGGCATTGTATTATGTTTGCCATAAGCGCCGAATTACTATAAAACGCGTGATTTTTTCCCTTATTAGCCGTTTTCCTCTTCAATATAGAAACTCCTTTGGAAAAATGACATCAACTGGTAAATGAAAGAAAGACTCTCTTTAGGATTTAGATAAGAAAAAATTCGGTACTGTGTATGATTAAAGGTATAGTAAGCATTGTATTCTGGATACCAAAGGCACATCCTTCAATGTGGAAACTCATTTGCAAAGCCTGCATCCACATGCAAATCAAACGAAAAAAATTCAGTAAAATACGTGAATTTTTACGAGTGGTATTAGTCTCAAGAATAAGAAGCAGTCAATTGATTAAAAAGCACTTGAATTTTCATCAAGATGATGTCAACTCATTAAAAAAATCGGGAATGGTTTCCCCCGCGGGACTACATGTATATATAGAAATCACATTGGTTTTCAATATAGTGATGTAGCAGCTGGTTAGTTGCAATATTCACATTACTTTTTAGCTTAATTCATAATCACATTATTTTGGTTCCCTAGTAATGGCATGTTTAAAATTAATTTTCCCATCGGATTCAACAGTCGGGGACAAGGGATATATCTACTTATATAATAAACAGTGTATCTCCAGCTCTCTCTATCTGTTTTTGTCCGTCCCATTTCTATCTATTACTGAAGAAAAATTATGGAATTAAATTTAGAGCGGTATACGTATATGTACTTGACAGTTCCCGTAAAAATTCCACGTTTTAGATTTGACTAATTTGAAATTATCGTAAAGTTGAATGCATTAAAGATTTACAACGAATAATTGAGCTTTAAATGAATACTTTTTATTAATTTCATTCAGAACTTCCTTTCTGCATCTTATCTACCGATAACATGGCCCAGATAGTACCAGTTAAAATTCCTGGTTTAAAAGTGATGAAATTAAGGATCTATGAAATAAAATACAATTTTTAATTTCTACCCCTGAATATTTTTCATCAATATATACAGAACTTTCATTCTGTATCTTATCTACTTATAACATGGCCATGTAAGAGACAAAGGCTAATAACGGAGAAAAAATGGTGCATTTTATAGTAATTCGGCGCCTTTGGTATGCACATGACATAGAATACATGTAACCTGTTCTGATTTCAGTCCAATAATTTTTCTTCAGTAATAGTTTGGAAGAAATGGGTCGGGCACATACAGATTAGAGAGAGATGGAAATACACTGGGTATTATATAGATATCCCATTTATGGTCATGGAAAATACATTTGAATAGCATTTCACACTTTACCTGCCTCGAAAAGATGGATCAGAATGGATTTGGGTAAGCCGTATATACGATGTATGTGGTCTCCAACACATTTTCAGTATTATGAAGCTCTTTCTTCACACTTTTTGATTACTCTCTTTTTGAAGAGCTGCACATTTTTACTCAGAAAAAATGGCAACAGTTTTTTATTTCAATTTGCTTCTGCATCACTCTTTTAGCTCTCAAAACATTCTAAATTAAAATTTTGCGTGTAACAATAATGGAGTCCTGAACATGTTACTTCCATGATGAATAATATCTGTACTTGCTTGAATTTCTATGGTAACGAAGTGTTACAACAGGCACTTGCTCACAGTCGCATTTAATA